>JALMGF010000148.1:1105000-1310000 GCA_023333645.1 Sceloporus occidentalis | reverse complement strand
TCAGAATGTGTGGCCCGAGACACTTTCGCCCTAAGACCCCGAATTTGGGGTGAACACCCCGAGAATCTGCCCCCTTGAGTGCCCAGGGAGGTAGAGTAACCGCTCTTTACTTCATGTTCCTCGCACCCCGTTCTGTCCTTCCAGGCACCCTTCAGATGTTATACAAACTAAAAACCTCCAAGGCTTTTGAGAAGACGAAGGCTGGGGACGGGAGGCAGACGGCGGAGATCGTGGAGGAAGATCCATTCGCCGTCCAGATGATCTCGTGGTGTCCGGAGAGCCGGGTGTTCTGCGCGGCCGGCGTCTCCGCTTATGTCATAGTCTATAGATTCAGCAGGCACGAAGCCGTCGCGGAGATAGCGGTAAGTGTCTGGAAGATTATTTCTCCCCCAAATGGCCGGGGGGGTCAGGCTTACCGGTTCCAAACTGCAGAGATCCGTAGGCCGAGATCATGTACATCAAATTAGCGGCAAGTCTGTCACTGGAGACGTAGCCACGACTAGTGATACTAAGTATCCTAGCTGCAGATCCCTGGGGCGAGAAATGCCGGGCGTAATACCATATAATGATCATACCGGAAATGGGGGGCTCTTTAATGTAGGGGTCCTGAAAGTCATTATAAATACCTAAAACCAAGCCTTAAGGGTCTTTGCCCGGCCTCAGACTACATGGCCATAAAAACACAGTGCCATTAAGCGGCCATGGCCTTAAAGTACCAGCCCCCCCCCCCCCCCACCGGTCCGGCCCTGAGGGGAAGTAGTTTATTTCATTAACCTCCCCGCCTTATTACATGGAGATCCGGCAACAGCCGCCATAATGGATCGAGAGATGAGATCCTGGGTAAGCAGCAAAACAGGACGGGGGAGGGGAAGAGTCGGGGGTCCTGCGCTGTCCGATAATCAATCAATCAATACAATAGAAACAAATAATACGTCAGAATTGGTAAATATTATTTCTCTATATATTTATATATTTATTATGCGTTTGCACAGCAACACACATGGATTTGTAGGGAATATTTATTGATATTCATTGATTTTGATGAATTATACATATTGATTTCTACATACGAGGAACGGCACTTCCTGACTTATTTATTTATTGATTGATTTAACGCGGCACTTTAATATAAAGCAGGACCCCCCCCTTCCTTCCACAAACTAATGGGAGACATTTCTAATCATTAAGATAGTTATGGAAGAAGTAAAACGGCCCCACGGGACCGGGGTGGGGGGGGCAGTTACGGACCACGGCAGTAGCAGGCGGGTCTCCATGCGCGGTGGCGGCCGGCGGCTTGTCGCAATACGATGATTCCGTTTGTTTTGTTTCCTGTAAGTCTTTAGAAGTTCGCCTGCAGTATGAGGTCGATGACATCATCACTCCGGATCCCGACGCCGTCCCTCCGTTCCCCGAACCCGGCTGTCAGCCTCTGACCCTGAAGAGCAGGAATCTTTCGGGGAGCGCCAACATCGTGCCATGCGAGGGGCCCCTGAAAGACAGCATACCGTGCTTAACGTAAGACGGGGGGAGAGCCGGCACCCATCGTAACCGAACAGCGTCGCCCTCAAAACAGCAGGGTGCTTTATTCCGAAATATCTCTCCAGATCCAGTGTCTAGACTGCAGAGAAACAGATCGGCCCCATCCGGCCCCCGTCTAGTCGCCCGTTTCTCAAACCTTCAGTCGTTGGTCTTGTCTTATGTCTATCCCATGCATGTTTAAATACCCTCACTGTATTACCCTCTACCACTTCTGCTGGGAGGCTGTTCTTGGTAATGTAAGAATAGTTCTGCTGGGTATGAGGGTATCGCAGGGTTCTACAGCCCTAAAAGCCCCGATAATGTGTATAGAAACAGCAGGAAACGGCTTTATAAATTAAACGGGGTAAATAAACCCCATTATTCTTCTTCTAATTGCCCCACCTCCAGCCACGCCTCTAACCACACACCCTTAAGTGCCCCTTTCGGGCCATTTAAATTGCTCGGCGGCGTGTCATGCGTTGGAAAGTATTGAGTTAATTGTTGTAGATGAGATCGTTGAGTCCTTCGCCCGGCATTGAGTGCTGTTTATTCGGTGTTTAGAGCGTCTGGCGAATTACCCGCCCGCCGCTCCCCGCCGCGTTTCTGAGTCAGATTATAGTGATTATCCGCCGAGGGCCGGCCAGCGAGTCCACCGACCTCACAGCCGCAGAACGCCGGGATTTCGCTGCAATTACTCTATTATCCCGACGCCTTTGTTTGCGGAGCGGAGCGGAGCCGTAATTATCGGGGCGCCGGCGCTTCGCGATTTGTTGTGAAAACAGATCATTTCGTATAATTTGGGGTTAGAGTTGATGTCTTGTTTTCCGACGTTGGCTGTGCCTGCGCGGCGGTTACTGGATCCGAGCGCCTGAACGTTATTGTGACGGCGCATTAAGGGGGCTTCACCCCGAGGGGGGGATAATGGGGAGGAATTAAATACATAAAGGGCTTAATAAAGGACAGGAGGGAATTTATTTCAAAGGAGGAGAAAAATTACAACAAGAGACCGGAATCCAACACTAGAGAGTCAGAGACTGAGATGGAACGGAAGGAATTATTTTACTGAGAGGGTGGGAGATAAGTGGAACAGCCTCCCAGCAGAAGTGGTAGAGGGTAATACAGTGAGGGTATTAAACATGCATGGGATAGGCATACGGCTCCTGAATCTAAGACGAGACCAACGACTGATTCATGTCCTGTTATATCGCTGAGATTCGGACCCCAGACAATAATTTCTCCCTGATTTGGCGGATATGTAAAATAAGTCATTTTCTGTCTGATGTTTTCTCTCGCCCCGTTTAGTGTGAAGAGTCGCCCGGTGAGGATGCCCCCAGGGTACCAAGCGGAGCTTGTCATTCAGCTGGTGTGGGTGGACGGGGAGCCCCCTCAGCAGATAACCAGCCTGGCCGTGAGCTCTGCCTATGGGCTGTAAGTACCGTCTGCGCATGGCTCGCTCCTCCCTCGCTCTGAAGCCGCAAGTGTAACACAGAACTAATATTAAACCTGACGTTCTTCTTTGGAATGAAACACATCCTACCGTTCAAAAGTTTGGGGTCACTTGAAAATCTCGTTTGTGAAAGAAAATCACATTTTGTCCATTAAAATAACATGAAATGGATCAGAAATCCAGCGCAGACGGGGTTAATGCTGTAAATGACTATTGTATCTAGAAACGGCTGATTTTTAAAGGAATCTCTTCATACGCGTACAGAGGCCTTTATCACTCCCATCACTCCTGTGTTCCAATGGCCCTTTATCACTCCCATCACTCCTGTGTTCCAATTGGCCTTTATCACTCCCATCACTCCTGCATCCCAATGGTCCTTTATCACTCCCATCACTCCTGTGTTCCGATGGCCCTTTATCACTCCCATCACTTCTTGTATCAATCTCTTGTATGACAATCTCTAGAACACGTTGAAGAGTGTCAGCTCTTGTGGTTGCGCATGGAACGGTGTGACTTTTTGTCTTGTAGCGTGGCGTTCGGGAACTGTAACGGCCTGTCCGTGGTGGATTACATCCAGAAGAGCGTTTTGCTCAGCATGGGAACGATCGATCTGTACGGCTCGAGCGACCCGTATCAGCGGCAGCCGAGGTCTCCGCGCAAGAACAAGCATCTGGCGTCAGGTCCGTGACTTTATCCCGCGCGCATGTCCGCCGTTAGCGTGTGCTCACCCTTCATGTGCATACATGTGTATGATCCATCGGACACCCTGTAACGGTCACCCAAGAGAATATCCACTTAGGGCGACACAGACGTCTTTAACATCATATCTTTAACCCCCGCAGTCTCTGAAATCACAACAATAGCTTCTTTTATAGATAATGAAATGCCTGAAAATGACGCAGCGGCCCCATCCGGCCCCTGTCTAGTCTGCCAGGTTCTCCTGCTGTAACGACTCAAACCTTAATCAGTCGTTGGTCTCGTCTTAGATTCAGGAGCCGTATGTCTATCCCATGCTTGTTTAATCCCCTTGCTGTATTACCCTCTACCACCTCTGCTGGGAGGCTGTTTATTTATCCACCACTCCCTCAGTTAGATTTTGGCCTCTTGTAACATTTATCCCCCTTTAAAAGAAACTTCCCTACTGTCTACCTACTAAGCCTCCCATCCAGTATCCCGGAGCCCCCGGGTAACCTTTCGGACCTGAGCGGTACCAGGACATGCAGGGAAGGATCCGGAATCGTATGCCCCAGAACCAGCCTCTGCCTCAACGCATCAAAACAGACGACCCGTTTATAAACCCAGCCCGTTAACTCATTCAGAGCCGTGGACAGCCCCTCATACACTAAGGGTTATATCCCATGCCCTCGTTTACAGTCACAGTAATGTGCAGGAACCACAACACCTAGGATCCTCAGCTGTCCTGTATAATACCACGTGTAAGCAGGGAGTCTTGGGAGTTGTAGTTCCCGGGCATCTTGGGACCAAGGAATGAAATATTAATAGGAACGGTCGGAAAAGGAGGGGAGATGAAAGAGAGAAGAAAGAGAGGGAGAAGAAAAAAGGGGAGAGAACGAAGAAAGGAGGGAAATAGAAAGAGGTAGAAAGATATGAAAGAAGGAATAGAGAGATAATTAGGTGGGAGGAGAGAAAGAGGAGAACGGCTTCTCCGCTCTCCCCACAAACTCAGAGTAAACACTCGCTCCCGCAGGCTCTGAGGGGCCGTTCCTTGGGTGACCGCGGCCAGGACACGAATACATTTACCGAGCGGCGCATGTTCAGCGCTGACCCCGCACAGGAATACACTGCAGGGGGCAGCACTTCACGCGTACTCCTCAGTAACACGGGAAATGCATACGTGTCCTGGAAAAACTGGGATTCCAGCCCTCGCTACATGTCTGTGCGTCACACGCTTGCCTGCCTCTGTATTGACTGCCTCTGTAATAGGGCTGTCCATTGGAGTCCTCCACGGGCCGAGACACAGTCACACGCTCACACACGTGTGTCTCTTATCAGGTGACTGTTTGGAGGGTCTGGGAGGGGCTTATGTGGACATCCCTGTGCCGTGTGTACCGTGTGCCGTGTGTACCGTGTGTCGTGTGTACCGTGTGTCGTGTGTACCGTGTGTCGTGTGTCGTGTGTACCGTGTGTCGTGTGTACCGTGTGTACCGTGTGTCGTGTGTACCGTGTGTACCGTGTGTCGTGTGTACCGTGTGTCGTGTGTACCGTGTGTACCGTGTGTAGTGTGTACCGTGTCCTCCGTCCCTTACGAAAAAATTACTGCAGTTTTTTCTGAAGTAATGCCGCAGTTTTTTGGACAAGAAAAAACTGCAATACTGCACTTTTACTGCACTTTTACGTCATTAGATTGCAAACCTAGTTGTAATTCAATGTACCGCAGCTTTATTGCATTTGTACCTCCTTACAAAAATAACTGCAGTAACGACTGCCGTACAGTGAAGTACAAATGCAGTAAAAGTGCAGTAATTTTTTGGTAAGGGGTGCGCTCGGTTTGGGTCACCCTGTGCCTGCGCCACCTGTGTTGGTGCTCAACTTCCCACTTTGGTGAAATGTTTGTGGATTTTAGCAGCGAAAGAAACGCAACGATTATTATCACACGCATGACACGGGCTCATCAGACACGCAGGGACCCCGCAAACCATCCCAGAACCACCCGCAAAGGCCAGCAAGTACTATACATTATACAGGGGCCGGTCACTGATTTATGTATACATTATACAGGGGCCGGTCACCGATTTATCTATACATTATACAGGAGGTCGGCTCGCTGATTTATCTATACATTATACAGGGGCCGGTCACTGATTTATCTATACATTATACAGGGTTCTGGTTCGCTGATTTATCTATACATTATACAGGGTTCCGGTTCGCTGATTTATCTATACATTATACAGGGAGCCGACTCGCTGATTTATCTATACATTATACAGGGGGCCGGTCACTGATTTATCTATACATTATACAGGGGGCCGGTCACTGATTTATCTATACATTATACAGGGGCCGGTCACTGATTTATCTATACATTATACAGGGTAAATGGTGCATCTTAACCCTCCAATGCAGATCCACACACTTTTCTCCCGGTGGATACACGGTACCGATGTGCCGTGGCGGTGGGGGACGCGTTGGCTGGCCGGGGGTATCGCGTTCTTTCACTGCAGTCTGTTTTTCTTTCTTTCCTCCGCGTTCTGCCGCCGCTGCTGCTGCTGCTGATGTTCTGGCATGTTCCACAGACAACTTTTGCATGCGTGGCCTGTCTAATTTTTACCCCGATTTAACGAAACGGATCCGTACGTCGTATCAGAGTAAGTTGGCCGCGCCGCCTCCCGTCACGGGAGCAATGTGCCTGCGCGATGTGTGATGCTGCGAACGCCATCGCTATCTGTGCAGCTTAACGGAAAGCTCTGAACACCCTGGATATTGGGACAGTATATATATATATAATATATAATGTTATTATATAAATATAATATATACTCAGACAGTTCATATCCCTAAATCAGAAAGCCGTGCGGGCCTCAACCCAAAAAGCACGTTTCCCGGAATGTGGGGTAACTTTAAGAGAATGAAAAAGACAGCGGGTTCCAAAAAGGATTCCACTGGGTTCCGAAATCAATCCAGAGAACCAAGTACTGGCGTAAAAAAATGCAAAAATCAATAGTAATATCAATAATATTATTATCAATAATAATACTACTATAAAAAATAACAATAACAATAATATCGAAAATTATAATAATAATAATATCAAAATAATAATAATACTGCTATAAAAAATAACAATAGCAATAATATTATCAAAAAATATAATAATAATAATAATAATATAAAAAATAACAATAGCAATATTATCAAAAATAATAATATAAAAATAACAATAGGAGAAGGCTTAGAACGCGCGGAACGTGCGCAGATTCCGGTTCTCGATGTTCCTTCTTACGTTTCTTTCTGTTATCTGTAGGTCTCACGGAGCTCACAGACAGCCCGGTGTCTCTGGAACTGGAGCGCTGCAAGTCCCCCACCTCAGGTAAAGGGGAAAGTACGATGCCCTCCTCTCTCTAACCAGTCCGCGCCGCGCTCTGCGCCCCCCCCTGCGGCTCCGGGGCCCGGGGAGTAGAAAGTCCCCCATAACGCGGGTCCCCAAAATGCTTCATACTTTGCCATCAAAACCATGATAACCGTGACCCGTTCCTGTGCGATCGGACACAAAAGCTTTACTTATATCCGTTACAAAAGAACCGGCATGGATTGTAACGCCTGGCCCTGCCGCTATAATGCCTGGCGCCGCTGTTATAATGCTTGGTGCCACCGTTATAACCCCTGGCCCTGCCGCTATAAAGCCTGGCGCTGCCCTTATAAAGCCTGGCGCTGCCGTTATAACCCCTGGCTCTGCCGCTATAATGCCTGACGCTGCGTTCATTCATTTGAGTGGCGCGTAACGATTTGTACGCATTAACTTTACGTTTCGGTGAAAATGAATAATGACAATTTAACACGAAGATTCACAGAAGGGGAAGAGCTTACAGTCTATTTATAATAATAATACCATATTAGATATTATTCACCAACCTTTCTACTGCGCGCTTTGGGCAAACGTCGCACTATTGGGTCGTACGCAGATGGTGCATGAACACAGGTGGTTATGAAGGATTCGTATAAGGCAGTTACGTGTAAGTTGGATGCAGAATAAGGATGCAGCGTGGAGGCTGCAGACTGACCCTACGGAAAGCCACCCCAGAGATCAGCAGGGGGAGATGTTTAAGGGACAGTTTAATGCCTCTGAGGTCACTTGGTAAAGGATCTGTGAGTACTTTAATATACATTCTTCTTAGAAGCTGCAGCCCTGTTGCTGGCGCTGCCCTCCTCTTCCGTGATCTAGCATTTCTTGCCACTGATGGGTGGAATTATCTCCGCCATGCAAAATTTCTCCAGAATCCCCCCCAATGCATTTGCAAAAGCAACACCACAATGTCAGCATGTGTGTGTGATAGTATTTGGAGTTATTTGGTGTTAGCATACTTGTGTGTTAGTCTATGGCAGGGGCATCCAACCTGCGGCCCACCAGCTGCTGCAGGACTACATCTCCCATAATGCTGTTTCAGCTAAGAGGCTGGCTGAGGAGGACGGGAGATGTAGTCCTGCAGCAGCTGGAGGGCCGCAGGTTGGACACCCCTGGTCTATGGTATCAACCTATGTGTGTGTGTTAGTGTATGGTGTTAGCATAGGTTTGTGTCAACATATGTTAAGAGTGTCAGCTTAGTGTCAGTGGTACAAGAGAGAGGAAGGAAATATTGTGTGTTTATATAAGTGTTCCGAGGGTATTCCTTATGGAAAAAATGTCTGCATGATTCAAGCTGTAGTAGATCTAAAGCAGTGGTAGATATGGGGAACATTCTCCCAGCAGGAGTGGTAGAGGGTAATACAGTGAGGGTATTAAACATGCATGGGATAGACATACGGCTCCTGAATCTAAGACGAGACCAAGGAGGGACAGACTTCATGGGCCGAATGGGTCTGAACCCGCCATACATGTAGGTATTATTCGCTAGTTATTACACTGGGCAGTAGGTGGCGTCACTCCGGTGATAACGCGGACCCTTATCATAGCACAGGGGTGTCCAAGTTTTTTCTGCAGTGGGCCACTTCATCAGAATTGTATCCGTGCGAGGGCCGCACTCATTTTTCACTGTGAGAAAATATGGCCTTTAATAAAATATGCAGATTAAAATAAAGTAAAATGACACAAAACCTTTACTCTTCCTCTCACTGATTTCTGGGCCTAGAAAGTTTTGTGACTACAAATTCAGGACTCAGGATAATTAAAAATGAAATAGTTCTATTTATTCTAGGGATGCGCCAAAATGAAAATTCTGGACCAAAACATTCACAGTTCACTTAGCCAAAACCGAAAATGACCCCCCACCTTTAAAAATAATAATAAAAACTCACATCTTTAATAAAAGTAGGTAACACACCACAATTGGCAGCATCAATACACAAGGGGGGCAGCTAGCCAGGTTTCAGCATGTCCTGGCTGACTTGGCATGATAGGAGTGTGATTGCTAACAGCAATCACAGTCCCATCATGCCTAGGTTCCAGCACTTACACATCCATGCTATCACACACACACACACACTCATTTATTCATATAATCATTCATTCACAGATTCATTCCCTCAATCACACACACTCATTCAAACACCCTCCCCACCCCCTTACCTGCACTGTAGCTCCTCGATGCCACTCACAGACTTTAGCAGAGGGCGCGGCAGGACTGGAGCAGAGTCATGTGATGTCACGTGAACTCTGCTAGGTTCCGCTTCTTCTGTGCAGTACAGAAGACCCTCCCACAGGTAAGTAGCAGGGTTCTTGTTGTAGCAGGGTTCAAGGTGCGGCCCGCGTAAGATCGGTTGCCCTGGTTGCCGATCTTACGTGGGCCGCACCTCGGGGGCTCGCGGGCCGCATGTTGGACGCCCCTGTCATAGCATATTAGACACTTTTACTGTCAAGGGGTCTGTTAACACAACAGCCTAAGTGTGTTAAAAGAACAATCATGAAACTTGTTGTTTGCCGTCACCACATTACGGTATTTATCACCGGGAAACCTCTTACAGAAACGGATATGCTTGTAATTGATTAGGAATGCAGGTCGGGGGCTGGGTGAGAGTATCTAATTATATACGTTTAGCTCTATAAGTCTATAAGTCTATTAGTCTATAAGTCTCTATAAGTCTATTAGTTCGTGAGCTGCCTGCAAGTTTATATTTTAGGAGTTAGAGGCGAGGGCTGGCGAGTTCTATGTGACCTCGCATGTCCTCGTCTGTAACTCGCAAAATGAATTCCATGCAACAGGGCTTTGGGGGCCATAACTGGAAAGGCTCCTAAAAGGTAAGTGACCATTGTAAGTGACAAATGGTGTCCTCTGGGTAACCATGGCAACCTAGTTGACTTAAACCCCTCCATTCCTGTCCTGTGGGCACGCAATGTTTTTTTTGGTTTATTTTAACCCCCCTTTTCAATTTGAGTATGGGATAGGGGGGATATGACTGGTGGCCGATGCCCCCCCTTAAGGTTTTCTATATATGTTTTTTAACCCCCCCAATCCCCTGTTGCACTTGCTCCCCCTATCTGACGGGCTGCGTTGTGTACAGGGAAAGACGGTGACGTGACTGTAGTGTGTTTGTTGTTATTGCGTTTATTTATTGTGTTATTTATTACAGTTGTGTTTATAATCAGGGTATTGCTGCTCCATCGGCTCTGTTCTGGGATCCTTCGTAGATTTAATTTTTCCGTTCCACGAACGTCCTGCAGCCCAGCGTCCGAGCCGATTTATATGTGATTTCATGTTCTATTTCTGTGCCTGCGGCAGGGTCATGTCTTGTATCTGCATGGTGTAGCGCAGGGGTAGGCAACCTTCCGCACTCCAGATGTTGTGAATTACATTTCCCTTGATGCTTTGCCAGCATTATGACTGTAAGAGCATTATGGGAGATGTAGTCCACAACATCAGGAGTGCCGAAGGTTGCCGACCCGTGTTGTAGCGGATCGGCGGCGGCTCCCGCTGAGCGCTCTGATCGGGCCTGCGATGTGTGCCCAGAGACGCGTTTATTATTTGTAGCTCTGTTAGGTGTGTGTTCAGCAGTGCGCCTGGGCGCTCTCTGGGGTTGACCCGGAGTCTCCGGGCGAAGAGGTGTTCCGGAGTCTCTGAGTCAGTTACTTCTTTCTCTGGGTAGCGGCCATGCCTACTTCCCGCCCACTTTCCCACCCACTCCCTACCCCCATGCAAGGCTAGTCCTGCCCTTTCACTTCAGGGTAGGAAGTTCCCAGGTATGCTTATGTTGTCAATTCCATAGGAACAGCCATATTAACTTCCTGTTCCTGTCCCATGTACTGCGTGATTATTCCTCCCCAGTAGTTGATTTGGTTCGGTATTTCCGCTTTAGCAGAGTAGCACAAAGTAACATATATATACACAGGTGGTGTGCTGCAGTGTTGGTGTGCACAGGAAGCCATCAGGATCTACTCTCGATGTTAGTGGAAGAGCCATCCGTATATTTACGGTTCATGCTGTTCATGGCAGCGCTGGTGGTGAATCCCAACGCTCTAAATGTGACAGTATTTATGGGATCGGCCCCCTCTGTGTCTGGAGAGTCACATCAGGGAATATCTGGTGTATTCACTAATCTGAGCTCTCCTTGCGCATGATGAAGGGATGACCCCTGGAGCAGCTGTCAGCCTCGAGTGTCTCTCCATTGTTTCGATTTAGAGAGCTCATGAATGAGACTGCCCGGCCGCAATCATACGTGTTCAACGAAGTCTAGATAAAGGGGTGAGAGAGCGTCGCGTGTCCAAACACTCCGCCTGCTCATTCGTGTTGTCAGGGAGATCTTCGGTTGGAAGCTGTCAATGCAGCCGTACATGTCACACGCGTGTCACACGCACAATGCGATGAAACGCCTTCCAACAGAAACATATTAACTTTATTAAACTATCAGTGATATAAAATAAATCGCCGAATGCCCCCCTGGCGTGTGTCTCTGGGCCAATCAGGAAGTCTGCCCGATGCGTTGCCGTCCTGCCTGGCGACCCGACCCGGTTCTTAGAACCTTTCGTATGGTTTATTCGCTTTCTGTAAATATTATATCCGATGATCTCTCTGGGTCTCGATAACCTCCACTTCCCCTTTAAATGAGGGTGTATCCTGCCCTGTCAGCAGGACCGCCCACCAACATCAGTGGGCAGTCCTGGCCACACCCTGCAAGGGTGATTACTGTATTCTGCTGTTTCTGTTGATTGGATTATTTCGCTGTAAACTTTGAAACTTTCTTTTAAGTAAAACAACCCTTACGAAAAATTACTGCAGTTTTTCTGAAGTAATGCTGCAGTTTTTTGGACAAGAAAAATTTGCAATACTGCACTTTTACTGCACTTTTACGTCATTAGATTGCAAACCTAGTTGTAATTCAATGTACCGCAGCTTTATTGCATTTGTACCTCCTTACAAAAATAACTGCAGTAACGACTGCCGTACAGTGAAGTACAAATGCAGTAAAAGTGCAGTAAAAGTGCAGTATTGCAGTTTTTTTATGTCCAAAAAACTGCAGTAATTTTTCGTAAGGGAAGTAAAAAAATTCACGGAATGTCCTGGTCTGATAATTCTATCCGCGTGACGGAACGCAAACTTCTCCTCCGGACCTCCCTCTGCTTTCAGGAACTTTTTTATGTTATAATGTAACGCGGTCGGGGGGGGGCTGCTTCCCCGGAATGTTCTTTCTGTAACCTTTTTTTTGGGGGGGGGTTAAAAAGAAAAGCTGTAAATGCATACGTTTCCAAGAAAATCGCCTGCTGACTCCAGATCCATCTGTGATCCAGATCCAGCAGCACAGAGGGGCAACTGATCCACGGCAGCCATTGGCGCCCCCCGGTGGTCCTCGAGTCACCTTACCTGCCCCCCCATACGACCCCCTACCTTGGTAGCCTGGGCCGGTAGCCCCTCTCGTGTGCTTTGCAGGATCTTTCCGTTCTCATTATGTCATTTCTGCTCTTTTAAAAACTGAATAACTGCCTTTCTCCTTTTTCTGTTGTTTCAGTTAAAGGATCAAGAAAGTTAAGTCTGCCAACAGATCTTAAGACTGATCTTGGTACGGTAGGCGAAAGCCTTTAAGCTTCCTCACCTTCATACCAGCCATTAAGACTCCGGGGGTCTCCCTCCCGAGGCTTCTCGAACCTACTCATTCAGTACTGTTGGCAGCATTCAACGTTTATTTATTTATTTGCTTCTTTAACCCTTCATTTCCCGCGGCAGCATTTTATCAACCATTTCCAAGCAGTCACGCATCAAGCAGGAGAACATATATGATAAAAAAAATTATTATTATTGTTACTGTTATTATTACTTATTATTGTTATTATTACTATTGTTATTATTATCTATTATTCTTATTATTTTTGTTATTATTACTATTCTTCTTATTATCTATTATTCTTATTACTATTATTCTTATTATTTTTATTATTATTGTTTTTATTATTCTTATTAATATTTGCTATATAGTGTTGTTATTATTATTTTTTATTAGTGTTGTTAATACTATTGTTATAATTTTTTTTTATTATTATTATTTTATTATTATTATTTTTATTATTAATTTTTTAAAGCGTGTTTTCTCAAGCTGTACGTCAGCATTTTGGGGTTTGGGCAGTGCATACGTCATCAGTAAATCCTCTCCATCGACTCAGCAACCAGCCCAAAAAACATTCAAAGAACAAAAAAAAAGGCATTTCTTTTTGATTTCCTCATTCGCGCTTTTTTGGAATGACGCATCGCGCTGACATTCGTTTTGCTTCCCTCTCGAAATCGATATTTTTCTCCAGACTGTAACATGAAAAGGTTTATGAGTCGCCTGAATCCACGGGGTCCGGACACGTCCTTCATTCATAAATATATCGTGTGCGCCCAGCGTAGGAGGTGTGGGGGGGGGGTAAATGATGGATTTTAGGGGCAAAAAAGCGGGGTACGTTGGGCTATGTCTGGGGATAAGCCCAGGATTAGAATTCGAATCAACAAAAGTTTTGGAATGTTGGGGACCATCTTTGGGTGAAAAGCCGGAAAATTGACATTTTGGGTGAAAACCCCATGGAGACCCCATGGAGGGAGGGTGGAGCGGGTAACCTGACGATCCCTATAGTTCCCGCATTACACGGTGTACACTGCGTATGGGAAACAATCCCCGGGGGGCAGTCCTGGATGCTAGGCATTGCAGTCCTGCATGGCGGGGGGGCGAGGAACCGACGGGCAAAACGCATCATTCCGTGGATTCTGGATACTTTGGGTTTTGTGTATAAGTGCGGAGTGTATTTGTCTCTAGATAATGGGAGATAATTATTAATTAGCAGCGGCGTCGGCAACCGTCAGAGACGAGGGGCGCCGCGCCGTGTAACCGCCGGCCCCCGCCGGCCCCCGCACTCGCTGAAGGCTCTTACAGTCCCTCGAGCCCCCGTCGAGCAGCCGGCACCTTCAATAAGAAAAGGGTGAACTCCATATAGAGCTCCTTCCATACCTGGGGCTTTAAATGGGCCGGACTGGAGACCCCTTAAAAATATTAACCTTTTGATAGCCGGAGGCGATGATACTGCGATGATTGCCGAAACCAAATGGTTCTAATTCTTGGGATAAAGCTAAAATCGTGTGTCTGCGAGAAAGATTTATATTTATGCGACAATAGCCCCCCTCTCCTCTCCTGATAGGAGCGTCAGCCAATCAGAAGCCTGCGTTTGAGCTATTTATAGGTTGTTACTGTTTTTTTAGGAATGAGATGAAGACCCCCAGCAATGCCGTCCAGCAATAGAAAATATAATTTTCTCGGCACACCGCGGTCTGTTTGCGTAGATCCCCCCCAAGCTGACACCTCGAGCCTGTTGGCATCATTCGGGGGGGGGGGGCTTTATGGCTTAGATTAAGATAAAGCCCTCGGTGTGAATGGATCTCATTTTGCCCCAATGCAGGCAAAAGGTCAGACTCAGAGGTCATAGAGAGGGATTAGGGTATAAAGTGGTGTTTTGTGGATGAATAGAGGGGTATTTATGCAGGTGGGGTATTTACAGGTGTATATGTATACAGCCATATATATAGCTATATATACAGGGATATATATACAGAGATATATATATACAGTGACATACACATAGATGTATACACAGGGATATATATACAGCGACATACACAGGGATATATATATACAGGGATATATATATACAGGGATATATATATATATATACAGATATATACAGATATATATATATATATACAACGACAAACACAGCGATATATACAGGGATATATATACAGCGACATAAACACAGCTATATATATACAGCGATATATACAGGGATATATATATATATACAGGGATATATATACAATCATATATACAGGGATATATCATATATATATATTTATACCATATGCTAAACATTACCTGTCCGGCGAGGGCCGTGCCGGGGATGTGCCCGTCTGACAGTATTCTCTGCCCTTCGGCACGCGTGACGATGTCTCCAGGTTTACGTGTTCTCTGTGTTACAGATCATGTTAACGGACACTGCACGAGCCCCACGTCCCAGACCTGCGGCTCAGGGAAACGCATCTCCAGCACGGAGGGGTCCAAAGCCAACAGGAGGGGGCCGGGGAGACCACCGTTTAGGAAAGCACAGTCTGCAGCATGCATGGAGATCTCGCTGCCGGTCACGTCAGAAGGTGAGCCTTACCGTGTTACCAGCAATGGGGGCAGGTTCTGTATTACAGACAATAGCAGAGTATACTGCCGGCCCAAGACTTCTGTATTACAGACAATAGCAGAGTATACTGCCGGCCCAAGACTTCTGTATTACAGACAATAGCAGAGTATACTGCCGGCCCAAGACTTCTGTATTACAGACAATAGCAGAGTATACTGCCGGCTCACGACTTCTGTATTACAGACAATAGCAGAGTATACTGCTGGCCCGGGACTTCTGTATTTTATTTATAATGTTAATTCCATTAATCCTCCTCGTGTACGAACGTTACCCCGCGTGTAGGCGCCGTGTATCCGCGTGTAGGCGCCGTGTATCCGCGTGTAGGCGCCGTGTATCCGCGTGTAGGCGCCGTGTATCCGCGTGTAGGCGCCGTGTATCCGCGTGTAGGCGCCGTGTATCTGCGTGTAGGCGCCGTGTATCCGCGTGTAGGCGCCGTGTATCCGCGTGTAGGCGCCGTGTATCCGCGTGTAGGCGCCGTGTATCCGCGTGTAGGCGCCGTGTATCCGCGTGTAGGCGCCGTGTATCCGCGTGTAGGCGCCGTGTATCTGCGTGTAGGCGCCGTGTATCCGCCTGACCCCCCCCTCCGATTCATGTTGTTTGTTTAGTGCGCCCCCCCAAATAGCCAATGAAGGGCAGTTTTATTTTAGGGGGTCTTATTACTAACCCTTTGCTGGGGTATGGCGCCCACCCTGGCCCACCGTTCCCCATCCTTCATGTTGTGGGACCGGAGGTTAAACGTTAGAATTAACGTTCTGGGGGGGCCATGTCGCCCACCTGTTCCCTGCGCATGGGGTGGGGGAGGGGGGTTAAAATAAATAAAATACATAATGCACCCCCCCTAGTGTATCACCACTCAGTATCTTACAGTAAGGAGGGAAAGGGGTCCATCCGGCACCCACCGTGGCAGTGTCGGGGGGGCAGTCGAGTTGGGGCCACAGCAGGCTCCCGCTCGCCGGCCGAGTTCGGCATATCAGATGGATTTTATAATCTAGAAAAAAAGGGAATTCCGGTCACCGTAAATCTCCTTCTATGACATCATCCGACCCCCCGGCTACAGACATCTCACCAAAGCCCCCTTATGTCTCCCCATTTGCTGAAGCATTGCCCCCCCTTGTGACAACGTTCACGTCTGTCTCCCCCCCCAGTCCCGTCTCTCCCCCCCCCAGTCCCGTCTGTCTCTCTCTCCCCGAGTCCCGTCTGTCTCTCTCCCCCCCCAGTCCCGTCTGTCTCTCTCTCCCCGAGTCCCGTCTGTCTCTCTCCCCCCCCAGTCCCGTCTGTCTCTCTCTCCCCGAGTCCCGTCTGTCTCTCTCCACCCCCAGTCCCGTCTGTCTCTCTCTCCCCGAGTCCCGTCTGTCTCTCTCCCCCCCCAGTCCCGTCTGTCTCTCTCTCCCCGAGTCCCGTCTGTCTCTCTCCCCCCCGAGTCCCGTCTGTCTCTCTCCCCCCCAGTCCCGTCTGTCTCTCTCTCCCCGAGTCCCGTCTGTCTCTCTCTCCCCGAGTCCCGTCTGTCTCTCTCTCCCCGAGTCCCGTCTGTCTCTCTCTCCCCGAGTCCCGTCTGTCTCTCTCCCCCCCCAGTCCCGTCTGTCTCTCTCTCCCCGAGTCCCGTCTGTCTCTCTCCCCCCCCAGTCCCGTCTGTCTCTCTCCCCCCCCAGTCCCGTCTGTCTCTCTCTCCCCGAGTCCCGTCTGTCTCTCTCTCCCCGAGTCCCGTCTGTCTCTCTCTCCCAGTCACGCACTGTCCGCATGATTGTGAGACACCAAACGTGACTGCCTGAATGACGGCGGGAGAGCATCTCCTTTTGGGAGCCTTAGTTCTGAGACGTCTCGATGTATGATCCCCGTCGGCCCCACGCGGCATCCTCAGAGCCCATAGGCATAGCCGGTCCCCGGCCGCTACACGATGTGCGCCCGCTGGAATCTCGTATGATCAATGTTTTTTATGGAGCCAACAAAGAAAACATTTTGGGACTTCCTCTGAAGAAGAGACCTCCGAGGTCCAATACAAAGTATCCCCTCCGCCCGAAGGCTGCGTTTTCTCTTTGGGGTAATTCGGCTCTGTCCATTTTTCGCGTGCATGCATAGGGGCCCCTGGCAGCGTTCTCGGTCCGGTTCGGGGGGCCCGGGGGTCTCGCTGACTGTCGGGATGTGAGAAATGTTTTTTTTATCGCTGTCCAAGTAATTGTTGCTTCCGTTGTCCCTTCGCCCCCCGTGGCTCCTGTAGCAATTAGCCACATTTCCAGACGGGCAATGCTTCAGCAATTACACGGAGTCAGTACTTTCTCTAACGACGAGGGCCACTATTCCAACCCGTGGGCCGAGAAAGGTAAGAGCCGCCGCGGCAGTCTGTCTGTACTCGTAGCCGTGCGTCTTGTGTTTTATTAGTAGTCCCGTAGAAATTGGTGTAAAAATAGAGTTTAGAGTTTAATCCAATTTAATCCAGAATCGAGACCCTCTGAAGACCCCCCGGCAGCGCAGATTTTACACCGCAGGTGGTCCCGGCAAAAAAAAAAAAGCTCAGGCCTGCCTTCCTTCACGCGAGGAGATCATGAAATCCTGGATTAAATTTCAATTTGCTGCAATCGATGTGACGCAATCTGTATTAATACCCACAGAGTATGGATTAACCCCTTAATGACATCAATGTGTCCAGTAATACCCCCAGCGCTGTATACAGTAATATAACCCCCCAGTGCTGTATACAGTAATATAACCCCCAGCGCTGTATACAGTAATATAACCCCAAGCCCTGTATACAGTAATATAACCCCCCAGCGCTGTATACAGTAATATAACCCCCAGCGCTGTATACAGTAATATACCCCCAGCGCTGTATACAGTAATATAACCCCCAGCGCTGTATACAGTAATATACCCCCAGCGCTGTATACAGTAATATAACCCCCCAGCACTGTATACAGTAATATACCCCCCAGCGCTGTATACAGTAATATAACCCCCGCGCTGTATACAGTAATATAACCCCCAGCGCTGTATACAGTAATATAACCCCCCAGCGCTGTATACAGTAATATAACCCCCCGCGCTGTATACAGTAATATAACCCCCAGCGCTGTATACAGTAATATAACCCCCAGCGCTGTATACAGTAATATAACCCCCCAGCCCTGTATACAGTAATATAACCCCCCAGCGCTGTATACAGTAATATAACCCCCCAGCGCTGTATACAGTAATATAACCCCCCCGCGCTGTATACAGTAATATAACCCCCCAGCCCTGTATACAGTAATATAACCCCCCCAGCGCTGTATACAGTAATATAACCCCCCAGCGCTGTATACAGTAATATAACCCCCAGCGCTGTATACAGTAATATAACCCCCCAGCGCAGTACACAGTAATATAACCCCCAGCGCTGTATACAGTAATATAACCCCCAGCGCTGTACACAGTAATATAACCCCCCAGCGCAGTACACAGTAATATAACCCCCAGCGCTGTATACAGTAATATAACCCCCAGCGCTGTATACAGTAATATAACCCCCCAGCGCAGTACACAGTAATATAACCCCTAGCGCTGTATACAGTAATATAACCCCTGGAGCCGCCGTTGCTGTCAGTCATGTGATATTTTGGGTGACTTTCCCGGCTCAAACACCGCACTGAGCTGATGCTTTATGGCGATGCTAATGAAGTCCGTTCCTCCATAGATTTTCATTAGTCAGAGAGTCCGGCTGGGTGATTAAGACTGAGTCATTCTATTGTTCCCCACAGGCAGTATGATAAGGAGTCGGGGGGGTTTAGTAGATCGGGGGTCAGATAACAGAGCGAGATACAAACGGCTGATATGCAGCTGCCTGAAAACTTTATATTATGGGGCAAAAACTACAAGTGGGGTAAAAAAGAAAACAGCAGAATATTTATGGAACTGATAAAAGTGATAAAAAATGTTGGGAGTTCCCTGTAAATGGATCAGATAGAAATATAAAGCTTCCCCTCCCGTGGAATATTCCCTCCCCACTGTAATAATACGCAGAATGTGTGGGCTGCTAGAACGGCGGCGGCGGGGCTGCGGCGTAACCCCGATCATTTCTCATTAACAATTTATCGATAAGGTTAAGAAACCGGACAGAATAGGGGCTCCACGCGGTGAGTATTTGTAGACCTTCCGTAACATTAAATGGTTAAAGACTCTCCATGTAACGTGTATGATGTCACGGCCGATCTAAAAGGAGGCCGCACAGTGACATCACCACGATGACATCAGAGGCAGTGTGGGGGTGTAGAGGGGTGACCGCAGCTGATGATTATTACCCATCCCCCCCTCTGTGTGTTTCCAGAAAGCAGGGAAAGCTCGTTCAGCCGCTCGCGCAGCTCCAGCGTGTCCAGCATTGACAAGGAGTCCAAGGAGGCCATCACCGCCCTGTACTTCATGGAGTCGTTCGCCCGGAGGAATGAGCAGACGCCGGCGCCGTGTCTCTGGGTCGGCACCAGCCTGGGGATGGTCCTGCTGGTAACGCTTAACATGCCGCCGACCGACGAGCAGAGGCTGACCGAGCCGGTCATGGCGTCTCCTAGCGGTGAGCAGCGAGCGCCGCGTCCTGAAATCCCACCAAACGTACAAAAAAACCCGAATTCCCGGCCCCTTCATTTTCCAGAACCTTCCATGTATCGTTATTAAAAGAAATCGGCATCTTAGCAATACGTTAATAATAAAAAATACATAAAAGGGACGGTTTTCTGGAGCATACGTTCCCTGCCCCCCCACATTTTGGGCATCACATGACATTGCGCCAGCTGCTCTTCCCAGCATGCACCAGGATGTCCCATAGGCGCCAATGTCTGATGCCGAGGAGCGGAGCCCACCTAATGCCCCCCCCCCGGCACCATCAATACATGAACGTATGGAATATATACTGAGATATATAGCATGGACAATGCCGCACATGCGCGGTGCTCACGCTCCGATGTTCACTTTGCAGGAACGATGTTAATCCTGAAGGGGGCGATCCTCACCTTTTCCTGCCTGGACTGCACAGGGACTTTCATGCGCCCCCCGTACGAGGTCTGGAGGGACCCCAACAGCTCGGAGGATAACGACAAAACGCGGAAGAGGAAACTGGTGGCGTTCTCGCCTTCGTCGTCGCAGGAGATGGGAGATCACCAGTTTGCCGTCATCTGCTCGGAGAAACAGGCCAAGGTGTTCTCGCTGCCGTCCCAGACGTGTCTCTACGTCCACAACATCACGGAGACGTCGTTCCTGCTGCGGGCGGACGTGGTCACAATGTGCAGCAACGTCTTACTGGCGTGCTTCTGCGCCAACGGACATATCATGACCATAAGGTACGTCACCAGCTGGCACCAAACCGGCACATGTGCCATCCGCGTGACCGGGATCCACTATATGGTATATAATATAATATATGGTAAGTAATATATACAGTATAAAATAGGGTATATAATATATAAATGATAGACTATATGGTATATAATATAATATATGGTAAGTAATATATACAGTATAAAATATGGTATATAATATATAAATGATAGACTATATGGTATATAATATAATATATGGTAAGTAATATATACAGTATAAAATATGGTATATAATATATAATATGTATTATATAATTTATGGTATATAATATATATAATATATGATATGTATAATATAGGGTATATGATATATATATAATATATGATATATATATATATATATAGTATGTATAATATAGGGTATATGATATATATATAATATATGATATATATAATATATGGTATATAATATATGATTGGATGTTTCAGCCTCCCGAGCTTGCGGCCTCTGCTGGATGTAAACTACCTGCCTCTGACGGATATGAGAATAGCGCGGACGTTCTGCTTCACCAACGGCGGGCAAGCGCTCTACCTGACGTCGCCCACCGAGATCCAGCGGATAACGTACAGCCAGGAGCTGTGCGACAGTCTGCAGGTGAGAGCCGGGAATATTATAAATGAGACGTTGTATTCGCCGGTCTCTGATATATTTGGCCGTCTCTCTCTCTCTCTCTCTCTGGGCTCGCCGTACGTTCTGGGTGTGATACGGACGCTTCTCTGTGCGTTCGGAGATCCTTGGTTACTTGTACAGCACAGAGTATGATATTCTTTGATATAGGGATCGGAGCTGGTGATGCGTGTGAGGGATGTCCGTCCGCCCAGCGGTCTCGCAGTGGTGGTCTTCACATGAAAAGATGTAATCGATGCCATTTTACACGGCTGCGCGGACCGGAAAATACATGTCGTGGACGCCGAGGATTGATGATGTGTTTTGTGCTGCGCATGGGAGGCTTCGGGATCTGCTGCAGATTTATAAAAAAATAGATTTTTGGAAAAATCACTGCGTTTAAAACTTGTATTTTATGATTGATGTCAGTAAAGTACGCGTTAATACGTATAGAGGTTCCAATGTGTAAAATGCCTGGAGACCGTCACAAAAGCTTGCACTCTAATTCAGTTGTTTAGCTGACGTTATCTTCGCTTGTTAAGAGCGCGCCGTAGATCAGCGGATCTCAGACACTGAAGGGATCTCTTCTCTCGCAGGATGTGCTGGGAGATCTCTTCTGTCCGGTGGAAACTCCGGAAGCACAGAATAGAGGCTTCCTGAAAGGGCTGTTCGGGGGAAGCGGACAAAACTTCGACAGAGAAGAACTCTGTAAGTTCCTCCAACTTATTAATGATCCAGGGAAAGAGTGGAGATGATGACATCACAGCCCGAGAGTGTGGTGTCATACATACCTGCCAATCAATGAGCTGAATGAGCACCTGACAGACCTGGGAACTAGTCTGTGGGCTGAGAGCTCAGCAGTCTCTTCAGTCTGTGGGATGAGAGCTCGGCAGTCTCTTTGGTCTGTGGGGATTAATCCTTTTAGTTAGGGTGTGGGGATCAGCGTGGAAATGTGTGGCTGTTCTGGGAGTCCGCGCACGGTACAGACACATCTCACCGTTACCCTCAGAATGAATCTTTGTTCTGTTATCAGTTGGTGAAGCCGCCGCCGGCAAAGCGTCGAGGAGCCTCGCGCAGCATATCCCAGGACAGGGAGGACTCGAGGGGGTGAAAGGAGCAGCGACCGGGGTGACCGCGGATCTGTACCGAGCCCGCGTCGCTCTGGATGAGAGAGGTCAGCGGCTGGGAGAGCTGGAGGAGAGGACGGCGGGGATGATGTCCAGCGCCGAGGCTTTCTCTAAACACGCGCACGAGGTCAGCCGCTCACCCCACCCTCACACGGAAATAAAGAGAATGGTCGGGGGGGGCAGGAGTGGGGGATGGGAGGCAGTGATGGGGTATTAGAATTCCTTATCTCATTATCTCTCCTCTCCCGCAGCTGATGCTGAAATACAAGGACAAGAAGTGGTACCAGTTTTAGGGTCCGGCACCCGTCGCGTTTTCTGCCAATCAGGGACTTTGTGCTCTCGGCACACGTCTGATCTCCAGCGTCCAACACGTCACGAAAGGTCCGCGAGAGACGATACCCCGGAAAACGAGGCCCGGCCTTCGCTCCCGAGAACCATTTCTGAACACGCAGGACTGTCCGGCCGGGCCGCTCCGGGGGGCCGCGGCAACCTTTTCCTTTTTTTTTTTTTTTTTTTGAGTGTTTTCTGAATACAAACTGTTTATCGCACTTACAAAACCAACGGAAAAATTATTTGCATGATAAATCGAAATCCAAGCGGAGACTGGACGCATGCTGCGGAGGGCGAAGCGCGTCGGGCGCAGGGAGGGCGTCCGCGGGAAGCGCAGGGTTTCGATTTGTGCGGCTGCTCCTCGCTGTTTAATGTAGAGCTTCGTTCTGTCTGCACTCCGGTCCCCGATGCAATCTTTATTAGGAAAAGTCGCTGTTTTGCGGAACGCGCTCCTTCGCGTTATCAGCTTCCTTCCCGAGGATCTGTACAGATGTATAGAGAGAGGATGTGCCGGGGGGGCAGCGAGATATCGGATACTCCACGGCGGCTGCTGCTGTCTCCATGACAGACGGACGGGCGATTTCTGTCCCTAATAAATTATTCATTAAAAATGAATCGGTCAGAAGAGCTTACACTTTAGGAACGTGCTGCCGGAGATTTATGCCGCGCAGGTCCGACGCGCCCCGTTCTTTTAATACATTAATAGATTAGTTAAATACTTAATACCGATTGTACGTGTTTGAAATTAAAGTGTAACGTGATTTCCCGAGAAGAGATGTGTTGGCGTGTTATTTGGGGGCACGAAGGAGCCCAAAATGATCAAAAAAAGAAGTAATTGTGTCCTTTTGACGGCTTCGTCACGGCGGTGAGAACATATCGTGGTTCAGAGATCATGCATGTGATTGGCTGTTGCTGCTCTAATTAAGTGAAAGCTCAGAGCCCATTCGCTAGAAGGGAGTTCTACTGAGCATGTGCGAGACGTGTACCGACCCATGCTTCCTGTTATCAGTAGGGCCGGCTGGGGGAGGAGTCACAGGACAGGAAGTCTCATTTTCTGACTCCAATAACCGGCTGCACCGATTCCCACGCAGTAAACGCGCCGGCGTCCGTGCGGAACGCCCCCGGATCCCCGGCCGGAAGCGGAGGAGTTTCCTCTCTGGGCCGTTCTCACTGAAATTCATTCAGGATTTTAAAAGCTGGCAGGAAGCCGAGGGACGTTTTAGGAATTTGGGGTTTTAATCATCCTTTTTTAATATATTTTATAATAGATTTTTCTTTGCTGTATTTCTTGCCGACGGTTGGTTATTAGGGGCGTATTGTCCCGCCCACCATGGTGAGCCGACCAATGAGAGCAACGCACCCGTATCCAATGAACAAACGTGGCCCTACGAACAGCATCTTCAGCTCATCCAAAACTAAATGTAATTTGATGAATATATCGAGACTCTCAGTACCAGACATGGGGGGGGGATTAGGGTCACCAACAGGGGCCACATTTCACTGGATCCCCCGGGGACATTGGGACAGTTTTGCTCCATGCAGGACGCAAGATCAGACACCAGTGGCCAAATCACTCTGGCCCTGGGACCCCAGCACGAGTTTAACGCATTTGGGGGCGGCTGAGAGTAAGAGGGGGGGGGGCTGTCCGTGTCTGTTGTGACACCCATCCGGTTTAATCACAGGAAATCTCTGCATGAAGCTCCAGACCCCCGAGGAACGCCAAACTCTCTGCGCCTCACCCCATCACGTTAGCAAACCCTTCGCGTTTCATTCTGCCCATCGCTGGGGGCGGCAGGTCCCGGCCGAGATCCTGGATTATCAGACGATGTCCCCCCGGCCCCCGAGTGACACAGAGCAGGGAGTTTTTGGGGTCTCTTTACAAGCCAAGTCTATATCAGTCAGGATGTCAGGCGTCACAAATCCACAACGGCGACGCATTTCAGATTCAATAAATCCCTCGTCTGCGGCCCGCGGACACGACTGCAATCTCTGTGCTGCGGACCCGACCCCTCCAGAATCTACGAGAGAGACCTAACCCCCCTGCCTGCTTCTACCGGAACCAACCCCCTCCCCCACCTGCTTCTACCGGAACCAACCCCCCCCCCCCCACCTGCTTCTACCAGAACCAACCCCCCCCCCCCCACCTGCTTCTACCAGAACCGGAACCAATCCCCAACCCCCCCCCCTTCTCCTACCGGAACCAGATAAACCCCCGTCTGCTTCTACTGGAACCAAAACCAAATACATTATATATATAAATGTAACACACACGCACACGCTTACATGTACATTATATAATTATATACACATGCTTACATAAATACATTACATAATTAGCATTTCCGACTAGGTAAAGTCGGAATATGATGAGTCAGAAGGCAGGGAGGAATAATTCATGAATTGATGCTTTAATTTAAGAAAATATTAATATTTAAATTCATTTATCGCACGTATCGCCTGCTATACAAAAAGGATCAGATATTAAAATATCATCGGAATATTCACAACCGCGCCGGGGAATAAATTAAAAGGGGCCGTTAAAAATGAAATGGCGCCGACTTTCCAACGCGCAGGAGAAGATTCTTCCCGTCTTCTCCGTACAGCCGGGGTTTGCGGGGTCCTCTCACAGGTCGAAGTCCTGCAGGGACCCCCAGCTGGGGCCGATTTTCACTTTTGCTTTTAGTTTCACCGATAATTTGATGGCGTTTTCCATCTCGCGCTTTATTATCTGAGCCACCTGCGGAGAGAAAGAACGGAGCAGGGTTGGATCATACATTGTTTGTTTGTCTGTCTGTCTGTCTGATGGTAACAGAAGTCCTCTTCAGTCTGGTTGTTATTAATGGTTTTAAGCATCTTAAAGATAAACGAGAGTCTCTCTAACATCCCAAGGGACTTGTGGTGCCCCCGATGACCGAGTATAATCCGAGCGCTGCGGTGGACAAACAGAAGGGCGGCTCGGCGTCACAGGCTCCAGGTGCATGCCGCGGGTTCACGTGTAACACAAATGCTGAACACGCAATAAAAGCTTCCTGTGAATGGGAGCCACCTGCGCCCAGCGTCCGCTCAGCTCCCCATAACATCTGCCCCAGGATTCCCAGGATACGCCGCCCCCCCCCTCCCCCGGGTGTCACGCGGGGTATAAAGTAACTACCGCTTGCTACTTGTATCTTAGTGTTAAGTGTGGCCGGTCCCTCTTTGGGCACCAAGCCCATTTGTCCCTCTTCTACCCTCTGATGCCCCTCTCTCCTCCCCTGATGCCCCTCTTTTCTATGAGGTCAGAATGTTTGCTGGGTATGAGGGTATCGCAGGGTTCTACAGCCCTAAAAGCCCCGATAATGTGTATAGAAACAGCAGGGAACGGCTTCATAAATTAAACGGGGTAAATAAAACCCATTATTCTTCTAAATAATGATGTGTGAATAAAGCGCAGATCTCCGGGGGAGGGGGGGGGGGCAGCGGGTCTCACCTGGATGGCGTTATCCTCCGCAGCCTCGTAAAGCAGCTCGTCGTGGAGCTGGAGGATGAAGAAAGCTCCGCGCTCCGGAGGAAGGTTATTTTTACGCCTCTCGGACTTTCCTGGAAATACAGAAGAGACAGCGGGGGGGGGGGGGGGACGACAAGGCTTTACATGCGGTGCTCACACTCACGCAGCGCTCACACTCACGCAGCGCTCACACTCACGCAGCGCTCACACTCACGCAGCGCTCACACTCACGCAGCGCTCACACTCACGCAGCGCTCACACTCACGCAGCGCTCACACTCACGCAGCGCTCACGCAGCGCTCACACTCACGCAGCGCTCAGCCCTTCCGGCCCCTTCTGTCCGTTAATCTTATTGTTAATCTGTAAATGGTCTTTATTGAATATTTTCACTCTCCTCTATAGTAACAGCGCTACGGAATCTGCAGGCGCTATATAAACAAAATAATAAAGTATTTCCCAGAACAACCTTTCTGCTCATTCAGCGGAAACCTAATTAGATTTTGGAGGGGGGGGGGTGCAAGGGTAATCTTGGGGGGGGACATAGAGGGGCCTTTTTTCTAAAACCCCTCTTCTGCAGCAACGAGATGTAATAATGAATAATAAATAATAATAATAATAATAATAATATGGAATAAGCCCCGGCACGTATTAATCCAGATTACATTATTCAATTTTTTTTATTCATTTTATTTAAAAATAAAAACTCCTCTCCGGCTAAACCTGTAAATATCGTCACCGGACTTACACAATTATACGCTCAGCGGCCCCTCCGCAATTAACAAAAGCATGAAGGTGTTAATGGGGGGCAGACTGCAGCCGTGAAGGGGTTACTGGCCTGAGAAGTGTCAGAATGACTTTGCTAGGAGCAACGATTAACAGCATGCGCGCCCCGGGGATTAACCGATTACACGCTGCCAGAGCAGGCGCTCAACCACGATCTAATAACCCCGGGCTATAAACTGCACCTGCTCCTCGAGCCTCAGCATGCGCGGGGGGGGGGGTGCAGGTAGAATAATGAATCGCGGGGAAAGAGTGAATAGTAATAGAGAAGAGAGAAATCCCACCTGCGGTGCGCGGCGCATGCTCCTGGTGAGCGTGGGAAACCGGCATCGACGGGAAGCTCTCCTCCAGCCGCCTCTGGATATTGATGGTGGCCGTTTTCACGATGTCTGCCGCGGAGCCCTGAACCGTCGTGTTCACCGCCTGCCGCTCTGCCTGAACGCCGGCAAATACAAAAACAAAATTAGAATTCAACCTCACCTGCCGGAGAGTGATGGGAGTTGTAGTCTTTTTTTCTTGCGTTAATACAAAAAAATACCCTTTTTAAAAAACAAATTATTATTATTAGACATCCCCAGGAGACGAGTCCAGGTGGGACTGGTGCAGGACTTTGTACAAAGTAGAACAGCAAACAGGGGCAGATTCAAATAATATATTATATTATAACGCCCCGCCTGTTATTAACCCTCCAGAAGGGCTGTTTCAGGTTTTCACTGTTTTAGGTAACAGAGCGACGCACTCACGTGGGCTCTGGCGTGGGGGTTCGAATCCTTAATAGCCGGGAGGTAGCGGCGCCTGCCGAGGATGGTTCGCACGAAGCCGTCCCGGGCGCAGCTCTTCACCGTATCGCGCAGAAACTTATTAATACCTAACAGAGGACGGGAAAAAAACGGTAATGGAAGAGAAAGCAGCGGCCGTACCGACAAACCTCCGGGGCAAACTACCCCGTACACGGGGACACACCGTATACGCCCCCATTATATATATAACTTATACCGCCACAGCTCCTACCCGTATATCTGGCCTTGAAGGACTCGATGTAACAGGCAGCATCCTCCGTCTCGATCCCCATCTGATCCCCCAGAGATTTGGGGCCGATCCCATAGATGATTCCGTAGCAGATCTGGAACAGAACGTGCGGCGATGTAATAACCGCAACAATAACACGCGATGATGCGTATAAAACACACGGCATCGGGTGGGACCGGCCCCCCATGTGCCGCACCGGGGGACAGGAACTCACCTTACGTCATGCTTTAACGTATAGAAACACACCCCGGACCCCTGGATTTAGATACTGTATGTATGTATAGCGCAACCTCTTGCCCTCTGACACCAGATGAATGCAAATATATAATTAACCCTGAGAACGCCAGCCCTACCCACACAGGAGGGGACTTTGCATTGGAGAAAGGGTGTCAGAAACCGTTATATTATCGGATAACCGCGGGCGACGAGAAGATCCCACCAGCCTGGACGGTGCCCGACGCGGTGATCGCGGGAAAACGCAGATCAGAAAGATCACCCCCCGCAGGCGGCAGGTCCGGGTCGTTCTGCGGGGCAGGATTGATAACTGACTTTACTTGTTGCCCCACCCCACCCCAGAGAGGCAGCAAACCCTCTGATTAAAGTCATCCGTGTGTACAACGGCGAGGTGGGGCCGACCTGCTTTGCTTGCTGTCGGATATCGTCCGTGACCGCTTCGGGGTCGATCATCTTCCACTCGGCCGCGATGCTCTTGAAGACGTCTTCTCCGGTGTTCAGGACCTGGATGAGCCGGCGGTCTTTGGATAAATGAGCCAAGATGCGCAGTTCTAGCTGAGCGTAATCAGCGGCCAAGATGAGCCCCCCTATATATAAAAAAATACCAAATAAATAAATGATCGGCAGAGTACAGCACCAAGCACACCCACGGCTGCATCTTCATTAAAACGGAAGGATGTGCAGTAAGGGGCCCCGGGCGTTACGCTTCATTTTTGTAAATATGTAAGAAATATGGCTTTAAATCTCACAAAATGCGTTACTGAAGCCAGATTTATTTACAAATTTTTTTTTTTTTTTTACATTTTACAAGGCAATTTGGACCCCGTTTCTTAAGTCGTCAGCGTCTGTGATTGGCTGCTGCTACGCCCCGGATTTCAATAGGAGTTCAGCTTCCATTGAGTAGACTGTTGGTTCTACTGAGCATGTGCAAGAAGCATTCCCCAGTATGCTCCCTACTTTCAGTAGAGGCAACTGGGGGAGGAGCTAAACAACAAGTCCATGCAATATGCTCATGAAAATGAATTTTTTGGGGGTGGGGGACGTTTTTCCTGCAGGTTACCTGGAAACGGGATGAAGGCGTGTCTCATACTGACAAAAAACGACATTCCCTTCTCAGCCGGAATTTGTTCGGTGGGCAGTTTGGGTCTGAGAGCTCGGATTGGGTTCTTCTTCCCCCTGGAGAGAAAAAAGAAAGCAAAAACTGAAGCTTTAAGAGGGATTCTGTAAAGTCCCTGGCAGATAGGGGGTTAATAAAGGCGATTTTGTCAGGTTTGGGACACAGAGCTGTATCTCGCTGTCTGTATGGAAGCGATTAGATGGTGAGACTCCCACGTCCGAGTCCTCTTGCTCTCTTGGACAATCCCCTTGAACACACACACGGGGGCCACATAAGTCACGTCCAAACCCGCATCCACCAGAGACCCCTCGTTAAGACGACGAGTCACAGTTTAGTGAATCCCCCCCCACCGTGGGGCAAAATGTGAGCCGGGACTGTCTCTCCCGAGCTGTAAAAGCCCCTTATGATAAAATAAACCAGCAGAACCTCTGCGGCCTCCTTCCATTGCCAAACCCCGCAGTGCTGAGGACACGGTGCCTGAGCAGCTCTCCCGAGGGCCACACTGGGACAACATTCTCCTAGGGGCCCTGAGCTGGCACCAGCATGTTATAGAAACAGAAGTGCGCGACCTCATCCAAAGAGCCTACAAACCAAAACCATATATATATATATATAGTCTCTATATTTATCGCATCCCTCCGGCCCCAACGTACCGGCCCCTGGAAAGGACGGACACCGCCGGATCCTGCGACGGGGGGCTTTCCCCAACCAGACGCGGCATTTCAATCTCAAAGTCTTTGGGGACGTTCTGGATATTGGGCTCCGTGAAACTCACACGACCTGAAATTCAAAAAGGAAAACACTGGTTTCATTCCCTCGTTCTGCATTCAGTAATTACCCCTCCCCCAGCGCTATACACGAATATAACCCCTCCCCCGGCGCTATACACGAATATAACCCCTCCCCCGGCGCTATACACGAATATAACCCCTTCCCCGGCGCTATACACGAATATAACCCCTCCCCCGGCGCTATACACGAATATAACCCCTTCCCCGGCGCTGTATACATTAATATACCCCTCCCCTAGCGCTGCATACAGTAATATAACCCCCAGCACTGTATACAGTAATATAACCCCCAGCGCTGTATACAGTAATATAACCCCCAGCGCTGTATACAGTAATATAACCCCCAGCACTGTATACAGTAATATAACCCCCAGCGCTGTATACAGTAATATAACCCCCAGCGCTGTATACAGTAATATAACCCCCAGCGCTGTATACAGTAATATAACCCCCAGCGCTGTATACAGTAATATAACCCCCAGCGCTGTATACAGTAATATAACCCCCAGCGCTGTATACAGTAATATAACCCCCCAGTGCTGTATACAGTAATATAACCCCCAGCGCTGTATACAGTAATATAACCCCCCGCGCTGTATACAGTAATATAACCCCCCAGCGCTGTATACAGTAATATAACCCCCCAGCGCTGTATACAGTAATATAACCCCCCCCAGCGCTGTATACAGTAATATAACCCCCCCCAGCGCTGTTTATAACAATCTGTTTAAACCAATGGAGGTGTCCACAAGATATATCGGGGGGGAGCCGGTGTCCCAGAGAATGGCGGCCGGCGGTTGCCGTTTTTTGGGCTCCGCTCACCGGTAGCCGTGTGCGTCTGAGACACGGGGTAGATCCGCTCCATCCCCAGACAGGCGCTCGGACGCTTCTCCCTCTGCAGAGGGAACACCACCTTGGTCATGGCGTTCGTGATCCGCTTCCACTCCAGGATGAGGCCGGGAAGCGGATGGAGCGGCTTTAACTTCTCCAACACGTCCTGCCGGTGGAGACGAACCAGAGAGGAACAGAAATGTAGAAAAAAAGTTAAGAAAAGTTAGTTTGGTGAAAAAATCAAACATTGGAAAAAAAAAAAACAACAAAAACAACGAGGAATAGAAAGCGATTCCAGGGTAAATACCTGAAAAGCAGACTTATCACCATAGCAACCAAAGGAATGTTTTCTGCAGGTTAAAATACCGTAATGGTTGTTATGGTGATGAGACCACGGTTTAAATTTTGCCCCAGAACTGTTCTTAATAAATACCCCCCTCCCCCGGTGTTCCGGGTTTTCTCCCCCTACCTTGGTGGTACTGAACTGCCTGCCCAGCCTGACCCGGCCCCCGCTGACCGCCGGCCTTCTGGTGTAACCCAGAGTCCTTTTGCCCCCCGGTCCTTTGACGTCTCCGTTGGGGGGGAGTTTAAGTTCAATAAAGAGAACCTGAGAAAGAAACAAAGTTACGGTAAAGTTACGGCCCCCAGCGATCATCCGCAGGGCAAATTACTGCCCCGGCAGCAGCTCGCTGAGCTCCGTACCTGCGCGATGTCATCTGGGCTGGTGAGGGAGAAGCTGTGGCCGGCCAGCTGGTACACCTGGGCTTCTATCTCGCTGAGCTTGGCCTCCATGATGTGCTTCTGCGTCTCGCACTCCTCGGCACTGAACCCGATGCCGTTCAGCTCCAGCAGCGCCAGACAGTACTGGGTGGGCATCTCCACGGCGTGGAACACGTCTGGGGCAGAAGCGAGACCGACGGGGTTAACCACCATACAAAGTGTTATACACGCACGCGCGCGCACAAACACACGCGCGCACACACACACACACGCGCATGCGCACACACACACACACACACACACACGCGCACACACACACGCACACACACACACGCGCACACACACGCGCACACACACACACACGCGCACACACACACGCGCACACACACACGCGCACACACACACACGCGCACACACACACACGCGCACACACACACACACGCGCACACACACACACACGCGCACACACACACACACACACACACACGCGCACACACACACGCGCACACACACACGCGCACACACACACACGCGCACACACACACGCGCACACACAAACACACACGCGCACACGCACAATGTATGTATCATTAAAAAGCAACGTTTTTCTCTCATCCTCCCTTCTCTCTATTCCCAGTTTCTTTCTTCCCTCTCCCTCCTCTCCCCTCCACCTCCCCAGCACACCAGAGCTTTGTTATTGGGGATTGTCGCTCCGCTCCCAGCTCTCGCTCCGCTCCCCGCGTTTACCTTCCAGCTTCTCCCTCTCCAGTAAGCGGCTGAGCTTGTCCATGGCGCTGAGCACGAGGACGGACTCAATGGCGGCTCGCAGGCGCCCCGACTGGTCACAGCTGGTACTGAGTCCCAGGCTCTGCACTCCCTGCCCGGTGCCCACCCCGTCCAGCAGGGGCAGCTCATGGGGCATGAAGTTTGTCACCATGTTGTGAAGCGTTCGCTCCTTTGACCCGGGGTCCAACAACCAGCAGGCCACCTGCCAGGGAAATACATGATCTCAGGGGTAGTTCATACAGGACAGCGCCTGGACGGGGGCCGGACGGGGCCGATCTGCCGCCAGACTCTACGTTTCTATATTAAGGGGTTAAACTGAAAGGGGCAAATTTAAACAGCGCATTTACCCCAACAAATAAGTCCCACAAGAGCCCAAGAACTCCATCGTCTGCCATTAACCAGCGACAAACGTCTCTAAAACGTGAATAAATCATAAACGGGGTGATGAGCGAGGCTGCCTGCTGAAAGCTATTAAGACGTTCCCGCATTAATAATGGATGCCGCTACATTTAGACATTTAATTTTTAAACGGGTTACAGAACCTTTGGGTCCTCGAAGCGGCCTGCCAGGGAGACGCCGCACGCCAGGACCAGGGCTTTGAACTGCTCGATGAAGTTGTACGCGACGACGGAGCCCGGGCTCTCGCGGCTGCGCTGGACGGCGGCCCGGAGGTGCCACAAACGGTCGGCCACCGAGAGGTTCTGGTCCAGCGGAGGGGGGGCCAAGCTGGAGCTGACATCTGGAAAGGGAACAGAGATACTGAGATCCGCTGAGGCGCTAGACAGAAGAATGAATGAGCTGCCTCCGTGGCAGCAGCACGCGAGACCCTGCTTCGGTGTCACGTGACCATTAGGCATTCCGTGAAAAAGGGCAATTTTAAAGCCGACCCATATAGGGATCATGGTAGGGATGGGGTAAAGCAGGGTGCATGAAAAACAGGAGGAGCCCCCTGAGCCCTCTTTATGACGACCCGTCCTCCACTATCACAACAGGTTGGGTGTTAATGATATTCCTGCCTGCACACAGGTGAAGCTGACGCAGCCGCTGCAGGGTTTTACCCCGGCCCCCGCGTTCACACACCTGCCCCGTCCTGTTCTTTCTGCAGGGAGAGGTAATAGGCGTCCTTCCCGCCCCAGCATACCGCCAGCCCGACCAGCAGGAGGTCCTCGCGGCCCGCGACAACGAGTCCATCTTCTTTAGCGGGGACCCGAGATGGCGTTCTCACTATAAAGAGAGAGAGGAACAATTTAGGAGACATGGGAATGGCATTGCCCCCCCCCGATAATGGCCCGTCCTTTCTGCCATCACACTGACATACAACACGCTAGCCTGCCAGCCCAACATGGATGTAATTATTATTATTACTCTTCCATTTTATACACCGGCATTTGTGACAGGAGGGACCAAGAGAGAGAGAGAGAGAGACAGAGAGAGAGAGACCGAGACCGGTGCCAATTACTTGCAACATAAAAAGTCCAAACAAGGAGACCGGGCCAAAGAACACTAAACCTCCCCAAAAAAACACCAAAGTAAAACGGCCTCAAACAAAACTAAAGCTTCTTGGACACAAACCTGACGTCTAATACGCAGACTGATTAGGGGACGTTAAACCAATAGGAAGCCTCGATACTGTCACCTCCCCGGCGGACAGGATTATTCACCAACCACGACGACGCTTGTTTCTGGAACATGTAGGTGAACTGGCCGCCGGCCTCTATTTGGGCTGAAATGTCCCAAAAAACTAGAAATAGAGGCCAGGAACATACTTTCTATTTCCACGCGAACCCCAAGGTGCGGTTACATGTCGGCGTCACCCGCGTTCCTGTTCACACAACACGTATGCTGAAGGACACGCAAGGATTCCTTTCCCCGTGGAAGCTCCAGACGGACTCACCTTGCTGGAACCTTCCTCCGATACAAGCGCCGGGGGGTAAGACTCTCGTCCTCCGCTCGCAGGCCACGGCTACAGAAAACCTCGGCTTGGTTTTCCATTCCTTTAGAAAGGTCTGGAAGAGCGCCTGGTCGCTGGCCACGTCGATGATGCTGAACCCTTCGGAGCCGGAACAGGGGCTGGCGAAAGGAGAGGTCTCCTGAGACAACTGCAAGGAAAAGCCCTCGTCGATGACATAGCTTTCCGCGTTGGACTCTAGATGGTTCCCTGTCCTGGGGTCAAAGCCTTCAATGGGCGTCCCGGGGACTTCATCATCATCATCGTCGTCATTGTCTTCCTCCATATCCAGCGAGAGAATTGGTGGTCTTTCCAGAACTCCATTCAGCGGGGTCCTCGTACCAGTGGCATAATCAGGCGGCGTCGGGGGGACGAGCTCGTTCCTGCTGCCGGGGCGGGAGTCGGACCTCCTTTTGGTTTCTGCTGAAGCAACTGGGGTTGAATTGCGCCCGGCGGATATTATATTATAACGGTGGCTGCCGTTTGGAGCAGGCGGGACGGTTTCAGGCTCAAGCCCAGAAGGATAAGCTCGTAATTGGTGACAAATCGCCCCGGAGGAGCCATCTTTGCTTCCATCGTTGGCAATAAGTAAAGGTTCTTTGGGGCGCAACACAACGGGGCTGCCGTTAGAATCGAGATGCCCCGTGAGACTGGGCCACTGGTCCAAGGCATCCTGCATCCCCGGACTCAAACCAAACGACGCGTCGGACCACAATGTCTGACCTTTCAGGATTTCCTCCGTTTTGGGCGTCTTTGATTTTGGATTTTTAGGGGTGTCTGTGAAGGCTTCTGACGCTCCTGGACCCCTCGGAGCGGTTCTGCTGAACAGCAATGGAGGATTCTCCCCGTCATCTAGAACTTCCATTATCTGGAAGGAATCAAGCTGAGAAAAAGTCAATGATCCGTCCCCGCAATGCGTGGATAGAGTTTGCCCTTCGTTTTGTATATCGGAGCGCTCGGATTCATCTCGTGACCCGACGTTGGCGTTAACCGGGCGCGTGGCGGCTTGTGGAGGGGGATCGGGCGACTGCGGTTTGGGATCAACAAGTATATCCTCATTAAAGCTGTCAAACAGAAAACTATCGCTCATATTCAGGCTGGTCTCAGCCACCTGATTGCAATCCTGTTCTCCTTGAAGAGATGTGGATTCGGTCACCTGATTGCAGCCTGGTTTGCCTGCCTCGGAGGCCGGCCCCACAGCCCCCATTAAACGAAGGGGTGACGCGGTCTCCTCTTTGCAGGTCTGCGACGGGTAGGCTTGGAAAAAGCTTTGGAGTTGGGTATCGGTCAGAGAAATATCATTCCCCTCGAGAAAAGAGACGTTTCCTGCCCTTTGTAACCGAAGAGGCGTTTCTGGACTCCCCGACGCCGCGCTCTCTACGCCCGGGAAGCTCTCGCCTCGGTCTCGAGGTTTTAAAAGGCTCATCTCTCTCCGCGCCGGGCTTTGCTCGGCATGAACTTCTACATCAACCTCCGTCTGCCAAGCAGCAGAAAAGCTTGGCTTCGGGGAGATTTTCGGCTCTGACTTAGCCTGCAGCCCTGTATCTCCTACTCCCGGCTGTCTAAACCATTCAGGGGCCACCTGCTGCTCTATCAGCTTCTCGGTCTGGGTATCCAACTGGAAACTGTCCTCCAACACCTGCAACGCCATGCGCAGACCCGGAGACGAGCGGATTTCGGGAGCAGCGGGAACCGAAACATCAGGTTCTCTTTCGACTTTCGGGGTCTCGGGCAAGCGCTCACACTTCACCCCAAACGCGTCCCTCTCGCCCCGCGCCGTCCGGAGATTTCCGGGAATAAGGTCAGTCCTCTTTGAATGGGGGCGAGATGTCGTCCTAGTGTCGGGATACGCGGCCATTCCCAACGACCTGGAAGCGCCAGGCGTCTCTGTGATTTGGGAAGCGGTCTCTGCTGTTCCGCCGTCTGTCTCTTTTGTACCGAGGAGGGTTTTTTGCTCTGTGACAGGAGCGGCTTCTGGATTTATTGGCTGTTCATTAGCATCCGTTCTTGTTCTCGAGTCGTGCAGCGTCTCTGGGTTTATCGGGTTAGCGGCGGGCGCCGTAATAAACGGCCTGGATTCAGGGATGTCCTCCTGGGGACCAGCAGGCGTCTTGCCCAGAGCTCCCAACCCCACCAAGCTTTCACTTTCTTCCCGGTCGTTGTTAAATACGGTTTGTGGCGCGTGTGCGTCAAGCACGGTATTACCCCGCATCTTCATATGTTCAAGGGGTTTCTCCTGGCCTCCTGGACATGAACCGTTGGCCATTTCCACCTGTCCGTTGCTCGTTTTATTCCTGGAATCCCCCCTCGTGTCTTCATCACCAGGCGGTCCTTCAAGTTTGAACTCTACTGGATTCTGCGCACGTTCAGGGTTTGTAGTGCTTTTGGGGTCCTTTCTAGATCCCTCTCGAGCCCCGTGAACGGGGACAGGTTCGTGGCTTGTACTGAAAGAAGAGTCTAAATCTGGATTCCAATGGATTCCCATCACGGCCAGATCTTCCTTCAGGAGCCTTCTGGCTTCCGCAACGATAAGCTCAGCCGCCTCGCGCTCCGTCAGCCCCTTCTTACCCGATATCCAAATGCACCGAGCCGCTCGCCTCTCTTGAGCTGCCTCCTCGTCTTCGTCGACCGCCCTCCTCACGCTGAAAGAGTTAAAAAAAAAAACGAGAAGACAGATTGAGAATTTTTGTTCAATATTTAAACTAAAAAAACACTTTTTTTAAATCAAACAAAACGTATCCAGAGGACTACAATCTAAGCTTAAACAATCAGTCTCTGTTCCGTTTCCAGAATGTCGAAGGAATAACACTTATTTGTGATTCGTGAACTTGAGGTCTGGGAAGAAAAAGAAAAAAAACGAGACAAACCAGCGAGATAAAAGGACAAAAATAGAAAAACGTGAAACGAGATAATAGTCACATGGTCTGTGAGCTTTATATCCGGGGTGATGTGGAGGAGATTTGGTTAAATCCCTCTGGTTTTAGGGCTTATTAATTAACTTAAGGCTTTCGGGACGACATCGAAGATCGTTTTCCAGATCCGAGCCTACAAGATCCTACAAAGCCCGGCTTAACCATTCAGCTCTCGCCGGGGTCCCAGCTGCTGAGGGGGCCGGCCGAGTCCGAGGGGCCAAATTCACCGAAGTGAACTCATCACCAACTACAAAGTGTTTTTAAGCCATCTTAATGACTTCACCCCACGAAGGGCAGTCGTGAACCTGCTCCATGCATTAGGTGTCCTTGAAGCAGCTCTGCGGATTTTAATAAAAAAGAATGTTTTTCAGGATATGAATCTGTTTGTAACATTAATTTCGGGTTTTTCTGCGTTTTAATGTGCGAGTCTCGATTAATTATATAGGAAGCGTTTGGCTGGAGAGACAGAATGGATATAAATATATTAAAGATGGTCGTCTTTTAACACAAACTCATTCATTCCAACTCCCACTAACAGGAGTTCGTGAAACTTTAATCACTTCACTCATAGCCGATTTATCTTAATTATACATGATGAGTACGTTGCCGTGGTGTCGGCCGGCTCGGTAATTAGTGGTTGAAGTGACGCTGCTTAGTGCCAGGCCGGTGAACCGGCAGGAGGGGGTCAGGGCAGGAGGGCCGTGTGTATCTGAGAAAGAAAGCACCTTTCTTTATTTAAAAGCAATTTTATCGCTTAATCAGCCTAACAGCATAGTAAAAAAAAAAGAAAGCAAAGAAGGAACTAGAAGGAAAGCAAAGGAAGAAGAGGAAAGCACAGAAAGAAAACAAATAAAGCAAAGAGGATAAACAAAGGAGAAGAGGAAAGAAGAGGATAGAAGAGGATAGAAGAGGATAGAAGAGGATAGAAGAGGATAGAAGAGGAAAGAAGAGGAAAGAAGAGGAAAGAAGAGGAAAGAGAGAGGAAAGAGAGAGGAAAGAGAGAGGAAAGCAAAGAAAAGAAGGAAAAGAAAGAAAGCAAAGAGGATAAACAAAGGAGAAGAGGAAAGAAGAGGACAGAAAGAGAGGAAAGCAAAGAAAAGGAAAAGAAAGAAAGAGGATAAACAAAGGAGAGGAGAAAAGAAGAGGAAATCAAAGAAAGAGGAGGAAAGCAAAGAAAAGAAGGAAAAGAAAGAAAGCAAAGAGGATTATGCGCTATATAAGACAGTTCATATAATCTTTTGCGGGTAATATCGGAGCAGCGCTCACCTCTTGAAGGGCACGGCGTTCTTTAAGGCAGTCTCCACGTCGGTGATGTTCCCTCTCGCCAGCTCAGAGACGTTGATGAAGCCCGCGTTATAAAGCGCTCGGGCCCTCTGCGCGTTCAGCAGGTCCACGCGGACCAGGTCACACAGCTCTCTCTGAACACCGAAGGTGAGACGGTTCTGGAACTGCGACAGGAGAAGCTCCATGTTGTGCCAGCCCAGGCGATTACTGAACACGGTCACCATGCCTGGAAGCCACAGAGATCACCGCGGATTAATGGCGGTTCCCAGGATGTATGAAAATACCGACTGAGCGTCTACAGCCTCCAAAAAACATCAAATACAGAGCTGAGCAAAAAAACGGAATAATACGGCTTTCAATATCTTTATAACTTCAAGAATCAGGTGTGACTTTCCCGGCTCAAACACCACACCGAGCCGACGCTTTATGGCAATGCTAATGAAGTCAGTTCCCATAGACTTTCATGAGTCATGAGTGTGCAGCTGAGTCTTTCTATTGTTTCCCACAGGCAGTATGATAAGGAGTCGGGGTGTTTGTCGATTAGATTTGGGGTCAGATAACAGAGCGCGAATCATACAAACGGCTGATATGCAGCTGCCTAACAAAAATATATACATATTATATAAATATATATATTTTTAAAAAGTTGCTCAATTCAAGAGCAAAACTTGCAGATATACAAACTTTCATAGAAATACATAGATAATTATTTCTCCTAGATCACGTGACCAGGAAACCCACCTGCGTAGGTGGCAGCCGACTGCTGCAGGGACTGAAGCTGCCCGCGGCTACAGCCGTATTTCTTCGTCAGGTCTTTTAAAGGAACCTCGCTGATTAAATCCAGGAGCACGAGGCTGGTGTAAAACCTGCCCAAAAAATAAGCATTCAACAAAAAAACGTGCAAACGCGGGATTTCCAATCATACGGAGCAAGCAGGCTGATGAAGAAGCCCCCCCGTGGGGTCAGGGTTAGAGGGTCTTATATGTGACCTCCTGACATGTTTTTGCTATACAGTGAATATACATTAGCCCCTGGCTGGGATTACTGGGGAGTAATAAACAGTCACATCCATTCTAGCAGGTTTAAAGGGACAGCCCAGCCGTGGCTTTAACGCACGTGACAGCTGAGGGGTCCCTTTAATTTCTCATGGCGTCCCCCCTTTGCGAATGCCTGGAGGGGTTACTTACTAATTTAAATGCATTCTTTTTTTGTGAGGCTGCCTGTGACGTTAAACTGTCCCTTTAAATCATTTTTATGTCAGATCGGCTTTGGCTCTGTGGATCTGAGAGAGTGAGAAATAACTGCGGCTGGTTTACAGAAACCTAAAATACTTTAACGATAGACAGACAGACAGATAGAGGGACAGACAGAAAGAACAGCCTAATGTAAACGCGCTTGTTCTATCAAAACTACACAAATGTAATAATTACAAAAGGGTTTCTAACCATTAATTAGCCTTTTAAACTTGGATCAGCGAACACAACGTGCCATTGGAACACAGGAGTGATGGGAGTGATAAAGGGCCATTGGAACACAGGAGTGATGGGAGTGATAAAGGGCCATTGGAACACAGGAGTGATGGGAGTGATAAAGGGCCATTGGAACACAGGAGTGATGGGAGTGATAAAGGGCCATTGGAGCACAGGAGTGATAAAGGGCCATTGGAGCACAGGAGTGATGGGAGTGATAAAGGACCATTGGAGCACAGGAGTGATGGGAGTGATAAAGGGCCATTGGAACACAGGAGTGATAAAGGACCATTAAAACACAGGAGTGATGGGAGTGATAAAGGGCCATTGAAACACAGGAGTGATGGGAGTGATAAAGGGCCACTGGAACACAGGAGTGATGGGAGTGATAAAGGGCCATTGGAACACAGGAGTGATGGGAGTGATAAAGGGCCATTGGAGCACAGGAGTGATAAAGGGCCATTGGAGCACAGGAGTGATGGGAGTGATAAAGGACCATTGGAGCACAGGAGTGATGGGAGTGATAAAGGGCCATTGGAACACAGGAGTGATGGGAGTGATAAAGGACCATTAAAACACAGGAGTGATGGGAGTGATAAAGGGCCATTGAAACACAGGAGTGATGGGAGTGATAAAGGGCCACTGGAACACAGGAGTGATAAAGGGCCATTGAAACACAGGAGTGATGGGAGTGATAAAGGGCCACTGGAACACAGGAGTGATAAAGGGCCATTGAAACACAGGAGTGATGGGAGTGATAAAGGGCCACTGGAACACAGGAGTGATGGGAGTGATAAAGGACCACTGGAACACAGGAGTGATGGGAGTGATAAAGGGCCATTGGAACACAGGAGTGATGGGAGTGATAAAGGGCCATTGGAACACAGGAGTGATGGGAGTGATAAAGGACCACTGAAGAGATTCCATTAAAAATCAGCTGTTTCCAGCTACAATAATCATTTATATTAAGGAACTGACAGAACCCTCCTGCGCATGCACTACAATCACTGAGAGGGTGAGACAAACGAGTTAGGATCGGGCGCTGCTACCTCTTGTGGATGGCGATCTGCCGGTGCTGACGGTCATTTTTTGCAATTATTTTGCCATTTACTGAACGCGCCAGGAAACCTTCCTCGATTCCCACGAGTTCTGCCACGCGCTTCATGGAGACGGGCAGCTTCTCCCAGAGGCAGAAGAACTGGTACCAGTCGATAGCGGTCCATTCCTCGTACACAGGGGTGACCTGCAGAGAAGACAAAAATCCTTTAGCATCATGAACATTCTTCGCAAAACACAAATATAACACATTATCCAGCCAACCAGATTAGGAATATGACTACAAAAGAGCAGTATTACTTTACTGAGAAAGTGGTAGATACGTAGAACGGCCTCCCAGCAGAGGTGGTAGAGGGTAATACAGTGAGGGTATTAAACATGCATGGGATAGACATACGGCTCCTGAATCTAAGACGAGACCAACGACTGATTAAGGTTTGAGTCTTTACAGCAGGGGAAACGGGCGACCAGACGGGGGCCGGATGGGGCCGATCTGCTGGTGGGTTCTGGACCTCTGGAGTGGTGGTGTTTGCCGATGGGTGTCTTACCAGATAAAGAATGTGCAGGTCGTTCTCCAGAACAAAGCCTTTCATCGCCCTCTGGAGATCGGCGAATATTCCCAGCGCCTCCGACGGGGAGAGAGAGGAGGAGAGAGTCGCCGAGCCGAGCTTCGTGGGCCGATAAACTTCAACTGCAACGAGAAAATAATCAGCGAGCACACTGTCAGTCTTATCTAGATGAGACCTTACTCAGTCGTTGGTCTCGGCTTAGTTTCAGGAGCCGTATGTCTATCCCATGCATGTTTAATCCCCTCACTGTATTACCCTCTACCACTTCTGCTGGGAGGCTGTTCCACTATTAAAAGATAGAGCAAGTGTTTTCAGACATCTTTAATCCAGCCGAGTGTCACCGCACAATACGTCAGGGAGAGGAAACTAATCTGGTTTCTTCTCTCGAACTGGATGAGGGGGCAGGCAGAGCTCGACAAATAATCCCAGGTATTAGCGGGTAAACGGGGCAGTTTGGATGACATTTAACGAGCCGGTGACCGGCCCGGACGGGTAAAGCGGGCGGCCCCCGGGGGCTCCTCGCCGTCACTCACCTTTACCACCATCTCTGTCTTCCTCCAGGATCTGTACGAACTCGTTCTTCAGCAGCCACTCCACGCAAGCCTCGATCGCTCCTCCTTCCTCGCTCTCCTCCCGGCGCTCCTCGCTCTCCTGGAGGCTGGCGGCCAGCAAGGTGCAAGAGGCATACATCCGCACATCGTCAGGGGTGTCTGCCACTCCGCCAACAATTATCTGGGGGAAGCGAGGGGGGCAAATAAACCTCGATGTAGGAAAATCAAAACACCCCCAGGAGATACCAAACCGCAGCAAAACCACCCGCGTGACGGCCACATGACACCATATTATTGGAACTAATTATCCACTCCGAGAGGGTGGCGATTGCCTTGGAACAGCCTCCCAGCAGAGGTGGTAGACATACGGCTCCGGAATCTAGAAGCGGGGAGAGTAAATGGCACCGGCGGCTCTTATTGGTCTTCAGGGGTTTTGCATAAAAGGTGATTCTGGTGTAAAGTTTGAACTGACGTGAATGGCCTCGTTGGATAAGGGATGAGAACTGTTTAATAGATAATTCCCTAAAAAAAGGGAAACCCATGAAATAGCCCCAATATTTACGCCTCTCCTCTTAACTTGCGTTACCGAGCGACCCGTGCCTTTCCGGCACCAAGCCAGTTTAAAGGGTTAAAATGAGACCCCCTCCATGGAGCAGCTCACCTCCAGTATAGCGCGGATCATGCTGCCGGTGACGCCGATGCCCCCCCGTCTCATTAGACAGCTCTGCACCGGCTTCAGCGACCCCTGCAGCAAACTGACGCCTTTGGATCTCTCTGAGTTTTTACAGACGAGGATACTTTCACCTAGAAGCAGAAAACACAGATAGAATCTCAGAACCCTCCGGCAGGTCGGCCCCATCCGGCCCCCGTCTAGTCGCCCGTTTCTCCTGCTGTAACGACTCAAACCTTAATCAGTCGTTGGTCTCGTCTTAGATTCAGGAGCCGTATGCCTGTCCCACTGGATTAGCCTTACTTCCATTACAGTAATATTACACCCCCCCAGCGCTGTATACAGTAATATAACCCCCAGTGCTGTATACAGTAATATAACCCCCAGCGCTGTATACAGTAATATAACCCCCAGCGCTGTATACAGTAATATAACCCCAGCGCTGTATACAGTCATATAACCCCCAGCGCTGTATACAGTAATGTCGGTGACAAAAAACCTGGTTTTATCTCATTTTTGTCCCAATAAACTCCCTTTATCTGCAGATCTGGAGCCTCTGTTGCTGTCAGTCATGTGATATTTTGGGTGACACCACACTGAGCTGATGCTTTATGGCGATGCTAATGCAGCTGCCTGAAAACTTTATATTATGGGGCAAAAACTACAACTGGGGTGAAAAAGGAAACAGAGGAGTATTTGTTAATCTGATACGAGGAATAATAAAATGGGAAATCCCATTTAAACGTAACCCGCACCCCTGCCAGTCCAAACCCATTGTGTCAGAAGAGGTGAGACGTTCTACCACCACCGGGACTGGATTCACCCCGACCCCCTGCCCTCACCCGCTGTGTCCACTCCTTTCCTCCCCGCTCTGCCGGCCATCTGCTTGTACGTGAGAATATCCAGGAGGCGGCCATTAAACAGGGGAGAGCGGACGATGACCCTGCGCGCAGGCAGGTTAACGCCGGACGACAGCGTGGAGGTGGCCGCCAGCACTCGGACGTGTCCCTGGCGGAAAGCTCCTTCTATGATGTCTCTCTCGTCGAATGTCAGCCCTGGGAACAAGAAAACAAAGAATGAAACGCCGACGGCCCCCAACCGATCACACGCAACATATTAAAGCCGACGGGATTCACTGATTTATTATAAATGCGACCAATTCATACCCTCCCCGCGCCAACCAAAGCCTCGGGGGGCCTGACCTGACGAAAAGTCTGCGGCCTTCAATGGTGAAGCATCCACCCTATAACACTCCGCGCAGAGTTGTTTTGTTTTTGTTTTTTTAATATAAAACATCCAAACTTTGTGCAAAATTGCTTTAAATGAATTCAGAAGCAATGACTAAAATCAGGAAAAAAAAGTCTAGCCATTAGCAAATATTTATAATTATATCTTAGATTGTAAGCTCTTGAGCCCACCATTCCGGCCAGGAAGAGCCATCAGACTGGATGGCAAGCTCATGGGCCGATTCCTTAACTCTTGCGTCTATAATTAACCCCTGCTTGGTATTATATGGAAGACTCGGTACCGGCGTGATGGAACGCCACTCCCCACGGGACCGTCCGGGCCAGGACCGCGTCTAACCCCGCCGGAGACCGCTTCAGCTGGCCCACCACGTCCTGAATGCCGTCCTTATCCAGTGCCACGGGGTCTGGCCTCCCAGGGTCTAGAAGAGAAACAGGGGAGGAAAAAATAATAAGCAACATTTAAGCCCGTGATAGGAGGGTGACAAACGCTGCATAGAGAAGGAATCCCATTGGATGCAGAGCATTCTGGTTCTGAACTCTGACCTATAGATACAAACTTCATTTATAGATTTTAAGAAGCATTTGTCTAGAATTTCCACGTGGTTCCATCGTTCTGGATATAGCCGGATATCGCGTGGCGGAGAATCCCCGTAATCAGGAACCCGAAGCTGCTGCCGTGTATTCCGTGCATCCAGCTCATGATCCGGACCCCCCCCGACTCGGCTCTGACACAGATCAATCATTCCAGTTTTGCCCCATTCTGGGAGTTTCCGTTAGTGTTTGCCTGCATGGGTAATAGCTGGCGAGGGGCAAATGCACATTGAGGGGTTCTGTGGAATCCCCCGCCCGTGCAAGTGGGACATCATGAAAATTTAAAGCGACCGCACAACTAGCATAAGCAATAACGTGCATGCGATGGCTGGAGTTTCCCATTCAAAGTGCAGAATACGGCGAATATAATTATAAAAATATAACAAGCGCAAAAATGTTCCAGTAAGGGATAAGCTGAGCCCCCCGCGCAGCCCCCCGTGCCAAGGATCCTTCCCTATATATGCATTTTGTTTGTTGCTTGGGGGGCACTTTTTATATTATATATACGGTATATATATCTATATTACAGAAAATAAACTTATCTCTGAATACAGGATAGCGATGCCGCCAACGACTGCGACAGGAAAAACGAGATGCCTTTTAGCCAGAAAAGCCCAATAAGTGCGAACACACAATCTTTACGCAGTTTTAGACATAAACTCGTATTGCGCCATTAAGGTAAACGCACCCAACGCATTGCAGAGCGCTGATTGCGCACGCGATAGAACCCGACTATTATTTAAGTCTTGGTATTCTCCAGGGGTCACGGCCCTCACCTGTAACACAACCGGACCCCTAACACCCCCCCCACGTCATTCTGTTATGAACTAGCGAATCCCCCCCATAGCCTCTGACAGCTTCTGCATTGCGTAGCGCGGGAAACAGAAGCACCGGAGAGGCTTTATCTGCCAAATGCAGAAGTATGAGAAAAGGAATACATAAAAACACAAATCTATCCAACGAGGAACGTTAAATACCCGCTCCGACCACTCTTTATCCAGGAGCTACTCTGGACTCGGATGCCACTCACCTTCCGGCTGCTGAAGGGCCCGATGGTACAGGTTGTAGAACTCGCGGGCAATGGTATCAGCCAGCTTCTCGCACCAGTTCTTCGAAGGACAGAAGATCAGGATCGAGTGACCCCCTTGAACGGTCTCGTAACAGAGGCTAACGATGTGATCCTCATCTCCCTGCAGAAATATAGCAATAGATATACTCAGCGGATTTTTCTCATCTGTAATAATCTGATTGTACATGCGCGGGAGCCTGGACGGTACAGCACAATATTACATGGACTCGGTCCCCATTTCTCAGACATTAGAAAGGAATGTAATGCCCATTTCCCCAGGTTTTCTTCAAAGCCCATGTTTTTTCTTTCCTGCGCTGCCACTTTCTCCCAAAGTTCTCTGTCCCAGCAGCAGCACGGGCATCAGAGAGGGAGGCTAATATCCCAACATATGGATAGGGGACGGGCACATCCGGCATTAGGGAGGGCAAAGTCTGTACCTTCGCTTGTATTAACGGTTCAAATTCCCGCAACACTGTCATAGACGAGTCGTACAAAGTCTTGCCGATCTTCACCACCTCGATAAGCGGCACGGGCCGGTAATTGGTGTGGTAGAGCTCGGCACCGAGCCAAGAAGCCAGCAGGTCCAGGTTAGGAAGGGTGGCGCTCATACCCACGATCTGCACCACGTCCCGGGAGCCATCGCCGGTCCTGTAACGAGAAACAGAGCTGGGTGGGCGCAGCTCATCAACCACGAGGTCTACAGGAACCTCCGATGGGTTCACATAAAAATAAACGACTCGGGTCCAAATAAATGGTGCTTAGAATGTCAAACTGTAATGTTTTAGGAACACTGAGCATCAGAGGACATCGTAGGAAGTTCCAGGTAAACCTCAGATCACCTACTTCTTCACGCGTTTCTGGGTGACGTATTGGACCTTGGTGAGGAGCAGTTCCAGCAGATATCCTCGGTGAGAATCCCCCAGCATGTGCAGCTCATCCACTACCATCATCCCTGTGAAACACAAACGCATTGCGTGGTGATAACCGCAACCCAATAATCATAGACAGAGAGCGCAGCAGCAGTATGACATCATATATCATCACGTAGAGACTTGGCACACGATCGTATAGTGCGGAGGACTCACCCAGCTGATCGATCCTGTCTTCCTCTATCAGCCGGTTGACCAGGCCGTTGGCTTTCTCAATGGTACAAACGGCGACGTCCAGAGAGGAAAATCCCCGGGCAGGGGCCGAACTACCCATGTACCCCTCAACCTTCACCCCGACCTCCTCAAACAGGTTCTGTAACGAGAGAAGATTGAGTAAAAGGACGTGCGCCGATTACAGGCTCATAAAGCAGCTCTGGAGGAATCGGACGCTGACTGTATATTAAAGTAATGTCTCTCACATTTACTCTCCCGCACCGCGTTTAGCCGGCTTTATCAGATGCACCCCTAGTTTAAGTGCTTTTTAGGTATTTGTCACATTTTAATATTTTTTCATTATTCTGTTCATTCACTTCCTTCTTCTACCACAGGAGGGCGCTGAAAGTTTTTTTTTTTAACAGATAAAACTACCTTCCATATTTCCTTGATTATATGGCTTTTTTTTCTGAAAAACATCATTTTATAAATGAGGCCATCTTTAACTCCAACTATGCTGTATCTCAGCCTCTTCTTGTTCCGTCTACTTTCTGTGTCCGCTCCTCCTCGTCAGCTCCTTTCGTGGAGAAAGAGAAGAGTTTCTGCAGTGTTCTAGGCTCTTGGGCTATTTCCGCCAAACAGCGGAGCCTCCGTGCGCACCCTCTCTCCTGATTGGAGGAATGATGGCGAGGCTGTCCCCACGGTGCGCGCCGAGGCTCCGCTGTTTGGCGGAAACAGCCCAAGAGCCTAGAACGCTGCAGAAACGCTTCTCTTTCTCCACGAATCCGTCAGCAAATTCCGGGATCTTGGAGGGGCGAAAGGGGCGGAGTCATGTCGCGCACCACCGGGACAGCCTCTCCCCAGCTCCTCCAATCGTATATGGAGGCTGGAAGCCCCACCCTTTCGCAGAAGTACCTGGATAATAGAGCTGATACTGGGGAGAAGACAGCGAGACGTGTGAGACAGCGAGACGGCGAGACGTGTGAGACAGCGAGACGTGTGAGACAGCGAGACGTGTGAGACAGCGAGCGAGAGAGAGAGAGAGACAGCGAGCGAGAGAGAGAGAGAGAGAGACAGCGAGAGAGAGAGAGAGACAGCGAGAGAGAGAGAGAGACAGCGAGCGAGAGAGAGAGAGAGACAGCGAGAGAGAGAGAGAGACAGCGAGAGAGAGAGAGACAGCGAGAGAGAGAGAGACAGCGAGAGAGAGAGAGAGAGAGAGAGAGAGAGACAGAGAGAGAGAGAGAGAGAGAGAGACAGCGAGCGAGCGAGAGAGAGAGACAGCGAGCGAGAGAGAGAGAGAGACAGCGAGCGAGAGACAGCGAGCGAGCAATGACAGCTCTTACAGGGGTTTTGATTTATTTATTTTTTACCAACGTCATACTCAGGCCGTTTCTTTCATAAAAATTCACATTTTGGGGGTCCTCTTGTAATCGACTAAACGCAGTAATTCCGAGAGCAATAATTTGTGTTTACAAATATCTGACGAAATGGCGAGTAAAAAAACGGCGGGCGGCCGGACGCTGCGTGCAGGGAGGCAAATTACCTGCAAATAGTAGGTTTTCTCTTTAGCCACGGAGACAAACGGAAGGATAAATAACGCTTTCCTCCTGGTTTCCAGAACCCGCTTCAGAATCAACAGCTCAGCGACCAGAGTTTTCCCTGCGCTGGTGGGGGCTGCGGCGGGGAGGAAAAACATTTCAGATTAATATTACAGCAAATCGCGTCATTTGAAACACGAAGCTGAACTCTGGGCAAACCGGCCAGCCTGCAAAAACCAGTCCTTGGGTCTCATCTTAGATTCAGGAGCCGTATGCCTATCCTGTGCACGTTTAACTCCCCTCACTGTATTACCCTCTACCACTTCTGCTGGGAGGCTGTTCCACTTATCTACCACCCTCTCCGTAAAGTAAAACTTCCTTCCATTCCATCTCAGTCTCTGACTCTCTAGTGTCTTTTAGTAAATCCCTTTATGTATTTAAACATCTCTCTCTCCCATCCCCTCGCTCTCTCTTCTCTCCCCAGACCGGGACATTTTGAGACCCCTCAGTCTTTCCTGATCTTTTTTATCCTGTAAACCATTCCCCATTTTAGTCGCTTCCTCTAAACTCTCTCTAGAATGTAAATATCCTTCTGCGGATGGGGTCTCCAGTACTGTACCCACTACTCTATATGGGGCTGACCAGAGATCCGTAATATTTTTGGGGTCTTTTTATTGAATGACAGAGAGGGATTCTCACCCGAATACACGAGGTTCTTCCCCTCCAGCACCTGGCCAAGCATCAGACACTCCGCCTGCCACTCAAACATCCGAGTCACCCCGAGACGGCCGTATTTCTCCAGGACAGCTTTGGGGAGCCCCCAGCTCGCCAGCAGCAGCTTGTCAGCCAGCTCGTCGGGGGCCGCCATGTGGAGTCCTACAGGGGCAAAAAAAAAATGGCAATAGGCGTCATTGGACAAGCGACACTGACCCCAACGGCCCCCTTATACCCATTACACTCACGGACGCCAGCCCCCCGCTCACCAGGAACGGGCGCCAGCCCCCCGCACACGGCTTACCGGATGCGGAAATGCTGTCGCCGAGTTTGCTGCTTTCCAGGAGCGTCCGGTCGAGACCGGCCGGCGGGGTGAGAACCGACACGGAGAGAGCGGCGCTCGCGTCCAGCCGCTTGCGCTTCTCCAGAACGGATGCCTGGTGAGACGGGCTGAACAGGATGTAGTCGTTCTGCGCCCCGCGAGCTGCTAAGCTCGCCGGCTCCTCTTTCCTCCGTCCAGGGTCCGGGGTTCTGGGTTTCGGGGAGGGTTTTGCGCGGCGAGGCCTGGAGGCGCCGTAGACGCGTCTGCTCAGCGCCGGCTTCTTGGAAGAAGAGGGACTGGCGGAGTCTTCGGATCCGGGGCTCGAGAGCGATGGCGGCCGGGTGCGCTTCCGTCCATTGTGAGGTCCCAGAATGCCCTTCACCGGGCCAGGCGCCAAACCGCCGAACAATATCTTGGAAAGGCTGGAGCCCGGCTCCCGCAACGAGCCCATGGCCTGTTTTTTATTGGGGTCCTGCATGGCGCACAGGCGGTGGTCCGGCGATGAGACCCACAGCCCCCGTTAAATTATAGTCCTCGCCGTGTCACCACTCAGCCGCCGGTACTACGTGTCTGCGGCGGCGCGTCCCTTCATTACGTCCCGTGACACAACTGGATGCGAGATGCGTTTCCATGACGAAGTGACAAACCGGACCAGAGACATTTCGTCTCCGGCGAAGACATTATCAATTCATAAGGCGAGAGTCTGCAAAAAAGAAATAAATTAAACAAACAGAAAAAAATCGCAGCTTTATATTATATAGGACTATAATACAGTGAGGGTATTAAACATGAATGGGATAGGCATATGGCTCCTGAATCTAGATGAGTGGAGCAGCCTCCCAGCAGAAGTGGTAGAGGGTAATACAGTGAGGGTATTAAACATGCATGGGATAGACATCCGGCTCCTGAATCTAAGACGAGACCAACGACTGATTAAGGTTTGAGTCGTTACAGCAGGAGAAACAGGCAGACTAGACGGGGGCCGAATGGGGCCGATCCGCCGGCAGGTTCTGGGTTTCTGTGTTAGGCATATAATGAACCCCTCAAAAAAACCCACCCCCAAAAACTCAAATATAAACCACAGAGGGTCCGGTGTTTGGAAGCGGATACAGCGGCCCCTGAACTGGGGGCAGATACAGCGCACCAGGGGTTAAAACATCTGCACCGTATAGTTATATAATAATACCTCCATTCTCCTGCCCCTCAATAGGCATTTATATATAACCCCCCCCCCCCAATCAAGCGATAAGGGGCAGAGATACCCCTCATCACCCTGCCCGTAACAGCACGTAAATCCCCGGGTAACTACAGACCACCCCAGCCATCCCCCCTGCTCCACAGTAAGTAATGGAAGCTATTATTACCCCCAGGGGTTAGTGCCCCTATCACCCCCATCTCATTCTGTCCCACAGCGGGTTACTGCAAATACCCCTCTAATAACTGCCTCACCTCACCCGACCGCCGGGGCGCTTCACCCGGAACGGATGGTCCCCTCACACAGACACACACCCGGGACGAGGTTCAAACCGCGCGCGTCATTCCACTGCGTCACGTGACGTAGCTTTCCGCCATGGGCGCCATGTTTGTTATGGGCAGAGGATACAGGCCTAGTAGTTGGTGTAGGTGCCGGGCTGTCGGGGTAACTGCAGTCCGGGGGGGGGGCCAGTTAAAGCTCAATGTCATCCACAATAATACAGCAGCAATCACCCCACAATAAAATAATACCAGCAGGGTAATACCCCCCCCCCCCTCCCGGGGCATTAACAGACAGCTGCTGACTCTAATGAATTATCCCAGGAGTATTTCATGACTTTTATTTCTATTATTAGTGTTTTATTATTTTTATTTATTATTTTTACATTATAATGTAATACATGGAAAGAAGCGCTGATGTGTGCGGCGTCACCCATTCAAATCAGTGTATTTCATGCCAGGACCCCTGGAGCTGAATTTATAAAAGGCCCCGGGTCCCTGACGTAGGGGCCACAGAGCACCGCGCAGGCTCAGGCCTCACCCTGAGGAGCTCTGATGAAGACCCTTGCCAGGTCATCCCCGAAGGGGTCCAGATTATTCATAACCCGGTGTCACCGACTGTAATTATGTCATGGGAATGTTTTATGGGGTAACTAAAATACCCCCCATCATCATAACACGGATTAGGATTAGAAATGGGTGCCCCCTGATACACCAAGTATCTTGTGCTCAGTGATGAAAAAGAGAAACGCGGAGGGGAGGTTGTGAAAAAAAGGAATTCCGGGCTTTATCGTTATAACGACTGACCAAAAATAGCGATACACAGAAAAAAAAATAACAATTTCCAGCATCCCTTAAGGGCTGTAAGAAAGTGCCGGCCTAAAAAGGGTTAAGTGCAAATATTGTCAGCATTGCGGGGATTTTCAGCGTAAATCTAGTTTAAAAAAAGCAAGGGAGGAAGGCACTGATAGGGTTAAGAGCATGTGATCAAGGGCTTTTAATTAAAGGGTTAAACACCAAACGGGTGTGATGGGAGCTGGAGCCGCACATGAGTTTAAAAGGGAATTGCGATAATCTGGCGGCTGATGCCTTCCCTATTCTCACAGGTGAGTGCGGTCAGCCATGTGGGATTATTATTTTGTATCTGTAGTGTACGCCGGCCCCATCTGGCCCCTGCGGTGAGGGTAACTCACACCCTGCTGTTTGATTGCAGAGTGAAGAAATCATGGAGCAGAGGCTGCGAAGCGCCGACCCGCCGGGTCACTTCAGGTACGAGCCTTAAACCTAAAACCTGGGACCCGGTGCGAGGAAAGCCGCCGCCGGCAGCGTCCCCGTCCGTTAACTCTTCGTTAAGCTGACATGTGAGGGGGTTCTGAGCGTTATTGGTGCGCGGACAGAGTAAATGAATGCATAAGTAATACGCATAAAAAATCATCAAATACATGTATTGGCAAAATTGATGATGTCATAATTATTATTCAGTGACTATCAGGGGAATCTCTTCTCCCCCGTTGGCGTGGATCCACGCAAAGCATACGGCTTCTGTTAACCAAAATATATATATTTTTCGTATGCCTTGCAACACTTTTTTTTTTTTTTTTTCTTTTTTTTTTTTCTGTAGTCTATTGGTGATTTTATTTAATACCGTATTTGCTTGATTATAAGACAACCCCCCAAAATCTGAATATTAATTTAGGAGAAAAATCCTGAATATAAGATGACCCTATAGGAAAATTTTTTTACCAGTAAATAAATAATCATGTAAACTATTTTTTTGTTTTTAACCCCTTCAATCCCAGGGGTTTTTGGTACCTCAAAGCCCAGAGCAATTTTGCCATTTTTGGGGTATGTCGGTTTAGCGATTATTCTCCTTTCCTGTGAATAGTGTACCCATGTAAACTATATATTGTTTTTTCAAGGAGAGATAGAGCTTTCGTTTGATACCATAGTTGGATGATTAGCTGAAAATTTAGAATGAGAAATTTAGTAAAAACTAGCGAAGATTAGAAAAATAAACTAATTTTTTTTTACATTTTCCCCTCTGAATCCTCACAAAATTAGGTAAAGTGATGGAAAATCCCCTCCAAGTTTATCAATTCAGGTGTCCTGATTTCAGAAATACCTAATTTATATAGATTTTCCAGACTTTCCCAGCACCAGGGAGCATACTATTAGGTGTACAATTTTGTATAATTTTTATGCCTATGGCTTAACGGGTTTGGGGGTTGTGAACGGGGGCAGGAGGGTTATACTGGCTAGATGTTATGCTAGGGCAATGGGATGTAAGGTTTTTTTTAAGAATTTTTTATTATCTTTTTTTATATATTTATTTTAAATTTTTTTTTATTTTAATTTTTTTTATTTTTTATATTTTTTTTAAACAGTAATGGTTAGAGGTCCTCCTAGGGACCTCCTGAACATACCAGTGATGTCACAGTGACATCACAGCTCATATTATAATTTTTTTTAGTATTTATATTATTTTAATGATTTTTTTAATATTTTTAAATGGACTAACGTTTTTTTTTTTTCTGCTTTTCTGTTTCAGGACGGGAAGGGGAGTGAGAGAGATGGTTTCTCACTCCCCTCCCCGCGATCCCCCTGCACCGATCACACTGTGATCTCTATGCAGGTCCTCACAGACCTGCATAGAGATCGTAGCGTCTCTGTGCCTCATCGGAGGGCAGGATATCCCCGCAGGGGATATCCTGTCCTCCGATGACCTTCCGGGTTACGTCAGCAGTGACGTAACCCGGAAGGGAATGCCCGATCGCGCGTTTGCAACTGCGCGATCGGGCAGTTTACCGGTAACAGCTTACCGGCTTTCATGCCGGAAGCTGTTGCGGGAGATCGGACAGCAGAAAGCCGGCAAAGCCGGCTTCTGCTGTCAGTGGGGAGTCCAGGCTGTCAAACGACAGCCTGGTCTCCCGTGCAGCGGCAGGGATGTGTCCCTGACGCTGCACGAAGGGCTGGACGTACCGGGACGTCCATAGGGGTTTCTTTGTGGGCGTTTTTTGGACGTCCCGGTACGTCTATAGGGGATTGAAGGGGTTAATTTCCTTTTATTTACCAACCTGCCCCCAGTTATGCTAATCAGCCCCAGGCATGCCTTATACCCTCCTATTTGCCACCCTGCCCCATGATATGCTTTTTAACCCCCTATATGCCACTCTGGCATATAGGGGGTTAAAAAGCATATCATGGGACAGAGTGGCATATAGGGGGACACTTACCCACCCAGACACTTACTTACCTACCTACCTACCCACCAAGACACTTACCTACCCAGACACCTACCCACCCACCCAGACACTTACCTACCCGGGAGCAGGAAGGTACGTGCGTATGCAACCTCGGCTGCTGCCGGCACTTTCGCCAGCGCTCGGTGATAGCCTCAGCTGCTGCCGGCGTTTATCATACAGGAGGATGCAGGTCCCCTGCAGCGCTGCGGGGGATCTGGATCTTAGTCTAATAGTCAGAGCATTTGCTCTGGGAAAAAAAACCTCGTCTTATAATCTAGCAAATACGGTATATTTATTAATGAAAAAAACACAGACTTGCTATTTTATATCTGTCCAGCTCACAAAGTAACCGTAAGGAAGTGGAACGTGCGTCCTGACGTCCCATGATGCATTGTGCCTGCTTGATCTTTACATCTTGCTGGTGTTTTGGCCATTAATTCATTAATTAATAATAATAATGAATATTTTGGCCTGTGTTAATAATGCGGTTATCCAGTAATTCTTAAGCCAGCGTCTGGCTGAGGGTTGTGGGAACCTGCTTGCTGGTTGTCACTGGCATGTATCGTCTCCCAGAGGGCCCCAAATGGCCCCCAGGAGCCGGATGTGGTGTTTTGGTGCCGAGTGAGTTTCCTGATCAGTGTGGCTTTAGACCAAGCGGCTCTCCTGCTTCTAGCGCCCTCGTGGGGGTTACACTAATGCCCTCCACTGGGGTGAAATAATTCTGTGTCTGACTGCTAGAGAATTGTACTTTTTTTTTTTTTTTTGTTTTTTTTGTTTTGTAGGCAAAATCATTTACAGCTCAGAAAACTCTATGGAAGGAAGTGTAAGAAAAGTGGCCCCCCCCAGGAGATCCTTCCCATCCAGGAGTGTCTGCAGCTTCTCCAGGAGGTACGGAGGCGCTCTGCGTAAAGTTCTAGACCCCTATCAGCCAGCACCCTGGGACTACAAGTCCCATGCTGCCTAGCACCTCTGGACTTCATGGCTAAGACTTGTGGGATTAGTTGGCCTCACTTTAAGGTTTAGGTTAGACGCTACAAAGTAGGCATAGACTGTAAGCTCTTTGGGGCAGGGACTGCCTTTCCCAGTATATAGTAGCTGTACCCAGTGGCGTGCTCTGGCCGAGGGCGTCAGTTTCGGGGGGGGGGGGCAGCCCTTCTGCTGTATAAATGAGGGGCAGATCGCTGGGAGATCGGCTACTCCATTGGCTGGCGGGGGACATCGGGGATCCCTTGGAACCGGCTCGTGTACTTTATGCAGTTCTGTGCCCAGCTGGCGTGGCTGCCGTGGCGGACCTTCTCCTCGCATGCAGTGTGCTGGTTATGATGTCATACCCTGACACTCCGCGTATATGATGGTCGGTGCCCAGGGTAAGGACAGCCAAGCTACCCCACCATACCCCAATAAAATGTCTCTAGACCGCTGCGCTTGTTCCTCGCTGGTGTCAAGCTGCAGTATTTCTGCATCCAGCTTCTGTTTCTTCCCCGCAGTGTCTGTTGGAATACAGCTTCCCTGCGAATGATCGTAGAACCTGCGCAGCCCCCCCAGCAGACCTCCGCTCCATCCACTCCGTCATCTGCCTTCTTTTGTGTTCTCAACAAGCGTCCAACGCCAAAGCCTTCGCGGAGGAGATTCGCCGCGCCTGCAGACGTTACGGGTGAGTTTTTTACGGCCGGATTTACTTAGTGCCTACCGGCTCCGTAGAGTAGAACGGGTCGAGGAGGCTAATACAGTGAGGGTATTAAACATGCGGCTCCTGAATCTAAGACGAGACCGACGACTGATTAAGGTTTGAGTCGTTGCAGCAGGAGAGACGGGCGACCTAATAATAAATCCTTGGTTTATTGTATGTATGTGGTAGATATAGAGACGTATTATATTTATTGACATTCTCTGCAGATGCTCCTCCGTACAGCACTCGCTTCTCCTGGTGGAATTCGTCCGCTCCAAGCCGTTGTTGGGGTCCGTGATGGCGTTACTGGCAGATATTTTAAAGGTCTGTGGACGGGGGGCGTTATGCATAGCGGGGGTCCCTGTAGTTATGGCATCGCTGCGTTTGCTTCGTTAATCTCTTTGCTGTGTTTAGATGTTTGACGGCCCGTGTTTGGGTCACGGGGATTGTGCGCCCGGAAGAGGAGTGACCCTCGGCAAGAGCGACCCGAACGTGACTATGCTTGGTGAGTCGGAGATGTGTAAGGAGACAGGCTACAGGGCGACATGTGAACATACGTGTAACCCCGGCGGATCATCTGGTTCAGTGATCCATGAACTGTGCATTGTTTGTTTGAGCGCCCCCTGCTTGGGTTTTGGGCCGTTCCATGTATCGCGAGGGATGTTTAGGAAATACAGAGTCCCGCTGCAGAGAGTTTATCCGGCTTTTCTGCCCCACAGAATCTCTCTACTCGCTGACCCCCGAGTCTGGGCTGGAAGGAGATTTACAAAGTGATTGTGACCAAGAGCAGGTCAGTGACGGTTCCAGGGGGGCGCGTCTGTCTGTCTGTCTGCCGGGGTGATAATAGTGTTTTTTTTATATAGCGCCATCGTATTCTGTAGCGTTTGTTTTAAACACGACTCCCAATGTATAGGTCAAATGAAAAGGTCTTGTGTTCCTGCCGTAAAGGGTGTGAAATAACCGCTGTAACGGTCTCTTTAATATCTTTTCCACCCCGAAATTTATTTCGATTCTGGTTCTGTGCTGATTCTCTCGCTTTTCGAGAAGGCTCGTAATGCAAATGTTACGGCTTCCACTTTTTATTTTTCCTCCCCATCTCCTCCTGTCTCACTGACTTTTCTATTTAAAGGTAAATTTAGTCTCTATCAAAAGACTAAAAAATTCCGTTAAGACCGATCTGAAGAGGCACAAGATTTACTTACGAGGCTTTGAATGTCGCTTGAGAGGCCTCGAGCGCCGAGCGGAAACCGTCTCCAGAGACCTGGAGAAAGCCAGTAAGTGCCGCGGGTATTTATTTATTCAGCGGTAAGGGTGGCATGAAGGACCAAAAGAAGAAAAGTGGGGGGTTTTATTTTTATATTTTTTACGATTGGCGTGAATAGTAAATAAAGTCTGTTCCTGCAAAGACTATCAGTGTCGTCAGTCCGGTTGAGTGATTAAGACTGAGCCATTCTATTGTCCCCCACAGGCAGTATGATAAGGAGTCGGGGGGTTTAGTAGATCGGGGGTCAGATAACAGAGCGAGAATCATTCAAACGGCTGATATGCAGCTGCCTGAAAATATTACCGTATTGGCTCGAATATAGGCCGCACTTTTTCCCCCCACTTTAAGTCTTTAAAGTGGGGGTGCGGCCTATATTCGGGGTCTAACATGCAGTCCCGGGCGCCGGGCAGGCAGCGGGGTTAGGATACAGATCCCCCGCAGCAGTGCAGGGGACCCACATCCTACTCCCCGATACGCTCAGACAGCCTCCCCTGCCAGCACTTCCCACGGGGGGGGGGTGCCGGCACGGGAGGTTGTCTAACCGCACGATGCGTTTTACCTCTGGCCCCCCGCCTGACTTACCGGAGCAGACTCCCGGGTGTCTTGCGGGGCCGGCGGGGGACATCTACGCAATACGCACATCCGGCACCGGAAGTTGTATTGCGTAGATGTCCCCCGCCGGCCTCGCAAGACACCCGGGAGTCAGCTCCGGTAAGTCGGGGGGCAGAGGAGGACAGTGGCAGCATATCTCGGGGGGGGGGGGGACAGTGGCAGCATATCTCGGGGGGGGGGCAGAGTGGCAGCATGTTTTTTTGGTGCTTTTTTAAAGAAAAAAACTTTTTCTTTAAAAAAGCACCAAACTTTTAGGGGGCGGCCTATATCCGAGCCAATACGGTATATTATGGGGCAAAAACTACAACCGGGGTAAAAATAAAACTGAGTCGGACTTGATCCACGCTAGCGACGGAGGCTTCGGATTTTGGGAAGGATCTCCACCTTTGCCTCTTCTCTCCTGTTTCAGACCTGGCTCTGGAAGCTCTTAAGCAGGGTGGCTGTTCTGGAAAGGACCTGGCGGACCCGGCACCGTGGAGTCCTAGCGGCTCCGGCCACGAGGCTTTCCACGGACTCAACTCCTGGCTGGCTGCGGGCGACCTTGAAGATCTGCAGAGAAGCCTCGTACGGTGCGACCGGCTCCTGGATCCAAACGTGGGTTTAACCGGTAACTCCTGATCTACCTGGAGCTCGGCGGCAATAACCCCGGCGGGACGGACCGTGGGCTGCTCATAGGAAACACTTTAACTTTATTTTATCACCGGATATAATATATATCGCCCTGAAACTTTAATGGGTGATATCTATCAATGGTGTTTCCTGGCTTTAGGTGGACGGTCCAGGGGGGCCACAATCCAAAGGGCCAATCACAAAGCGTTCTGATCTCTGCGTTGTCTCCTCTTACGCTGAGGGGAGTTTAATATATACGTGTATATAATATATATATAAATATTATTATATAGTGTGTGTGAAATCTGTTCTCCCGCAGCGTGACTCCCCCATAACAAAACCTCGCCAGCAAGACGGCGGACCAGGAAAGGACCCTCCATCCACGAGAACGGGGAGCGTCGCGCAGGCTGGGGTGTTCCGGTGCCGGGCTCAGATTGATGTAAGTATGAGATGCCCTAAAAACCCTCTGCATGCAGGAGTATTTTGAATGCGTTTGGTTTTTTTTCCCTTTTCCTATCTAGTGTGGGTTGTTTTTGTTTAAATTCCCTTACTGTGTTGGCCGCTACCACTTCTGCTGGAAGGTTGTTCCGTTTTGAGAAGATTTGCATTTCTTAGCGGTTTTTAAACGTTTGTTTGTTTGTTGTTCCAAGGGTCTCATGGAAATGGTGAATCGGCAAATTAATCAGATGGAAATTGAGATTATTTCACGCAGCAGAACAATGACGCGGATGAGGCGAGTCCGGAGAAGTGAGAGGAATAATACGGTGATGATTGTCTGACCCGGTGAGTCCAGCACAGACTGATTGTTCTACAGACGGAGTAAACGCCGTGGGGGGGTGGGGGGTGGGCGGAGTTGGCCATTTGATATATTTTCCTCCCCACTGCTGATATTTCAGGGGACTTGTCCCCCACGTCCACCATCTAGTTAGACACAGGGGCATTTCACAGCAATAACACAATACCTACCAGGTTTTGTATGCTTCGTGCAGTGCAGGTACTGCTGGAAGGAAGTTCCACTTATCTACCACCCTCTAAGTGAAACAGCCTCCCAGCAGAAGTGGTAGAGGGTAATACAGTGAGGGTATTAAACATGCATGGGATAGACATCCGGCTCCTGAATCTAAGACGAGACCAACGACTGATTAAGGTTTGAGTCTTTAGAGCAGGAGAAACGGGGGCCGGATAGGGCCGATCTGCTGGCAAATTCTGTTTCTGTTACCCCAGGTCCCGTCTTCACGCACAGAAATCGGCTTCTCCTGGATCTCAGAACATGGAGGCACTTCCACCAAAGTGCTTAAAGACCTCCTTTACCGGGAGCGGCTGCTGTTATTTCGCCCCTGGCGCCTCCTGGACGAGCCGGTCCGGCCCACTGGGGGTGCAGGCGACTTCTGCAGCGGGACTTTGTGAGGCTCTGTGGGGCCCGGATGTGACTTTTAGACACCTGGAAAGGGGATTCCGGTGCGACAGATCTGTGCGTCGGCCGCCGTATTTATATCGTCATTAAATATTCTCTTTTGCACATGGTGTCCGGTTTTGATGTTGGGAATGTCGGGGTGTCTCGCGGGGTAACGGCTGAGAGTGCTGGGTGAGAGCGGACGGCAGGAATCAGTCTTTCGGTCTGTGCTGGGTAATCCTGCCCTCCGGTGATCTCAACCCAGGGCTTTGCAGTGTGGAGAGGGGCAGAACGTTCTGCTAATACCCCAGCTGGGCAGAAAGGGTTTAAATCGTCTGCGTCGGCTTTATTCTAACGGGGAAAGCTTAGGAGAGATCAGGAGATGCTGCGGCCGAGACTCCCAGAACTGCCTTGAAAGATGAGCGGGACGAAGGGCTGCTGAGACCAGGGGGTCCCTGAGTCCAACTGCCCTGAGACAGACCCTGCGCGCCCCACACTCTCCGCATTAGAATGGGGTATAACTGGGGTACAAAGGCCACAAATGGACCAGAAGCGTATATGGCCAAATGTAACCGGGGTCCGCTCAGCCCCGAGGCTTTCTCCCACCCCGCTCCTTAGTAGTTAAAGCCCCAGCACCTGATCAATAATCAGAACACTTCGTTGGACCAAAAAGCAAAACCCTTTTATTGTCATAATTTTATGTTTTTGTTTTTTTTTGTGCTCCGGGTAAGAATGCTTTGCTGTCAGTAATACCAACGCTGAGACACAAAGTACCCAGAACTGGTTACCAAAGCCAAGCCGGGTCTCCGGATCAACATCGCCAACATAAACAGGACAGGCTGAGTTTGCAACGCACGGACCGGAAGCTGTTCGTATTAATATCTTATATTTATAAAGCCTCAAATTACTATAAATAAACTTGTTTCCGCAGCGCTAGGCTTTGTCCTGGGCGTTAACGATTTATTACCAGGACCGGCGTCCTTGCTGTTGGACAAGGAGGGGGAAACAGAAAAAGCACAACCTGTCCGAAAGGGCCGACTTTCATAGTCTAACTAGGAGCCTCTGCCTGTATCTTCGTGTCGAATGCCCCGAGAATGATGTCCCCGCTGCCCCCGTCCCCCGAGAACAAACGCCGTGAAACAGTTACGGTAAACGTGGAATACAACCTACAGATCTGTCTATAAATCACTGCTACCTATCGCATTCTATCGATTTGAGAGTCGTTTGCCCCAGACTCTCAGGGTAAATAGTGTAAGTTACTGGGTGTCACGCAGTCTGACTCCTTTAATATTCTCCTTGGATTTAATGATATCGGCGCATATTTCACAGCCGGAACCCCTGCTTGAACACAGGTGACTTCATTCAGAATACCTTTTACCTCCTGACAAGCCATGGATTGCAGTAGGACGTTATTAGCGAGTCGCTGCAATTGGATCTTTGGAATAATAATTTAAAAGCCTAACACTGGAAGCATCCTAAAGACTTCAAAAGTCCCTCGGCGTTTACCCTGTTCTACCCGTATCCATAATTATTATTTCTTTAACCCTTTCATGCCATGTTTTTCGGTCATAGCTTCTTTCGGAGGGAGAGCAAAGTTTCCTTGTTCTCCTTCTGCGTCTCGAATACGCTGGGAAGCTGGAATTTCTGTTTTTTAACTTCCTTGGCGTTGAACGGACAAACCTTAAGGTGTTCGGACATAGAGGGGATGTCATGGAACTGCCAGCGATGAACGGGGGAGAATAAGCTGCTGAAATTCCACACCTGGAAATCAAACCAAAATATGGTCAATTCAAACAATTTTCTACCCCAAGTGACCAAATACAATCCGGGGATTATACCGGTATATCACTAACTATCCATTATACATCACTAACTATCCATCATATATCACTAACTATCCATTATACATCACTAACTAGCCATCATATATCACTAACTATCCATTATATATCACTAACTATCCATTATACATCACTAACTATCCATTATACATCACTAACTATCCATCATATATCACTAACTATCCATTATACATCACTAACTAGCCATCATATATCACTAACTATCCATTATATATCACTAACTATCCATTATACATCACTAACTATCCATCATATATCACTAACTATCCATCATACATCACTAACCATCCATTATACATCACTAACTATCCATCATATATCACTAACTATCCATTATACATCACTAACTATCCATTATACATCACTAACTAGCCATCATATATCACTAACTATCCATTATATATCACTAACTATCCATTATACATCACTAACTAGCCATCATATATCACTAACTATCCATTATACATCACTAACTATCCATTATACATCACTAACTAGCCATCATATATCACTAACTATCCATTATACATCACTAACTATCCATTATACATCACTAACTATCCATCATATATCACTAACTATCCATTATACATCACTAACTATCCATTATATATCACTAACTATCCATTATACATCACTAACTATCCATTATATATCACTAACTATCCATTATACATCACTAACTATCCATTATATATCACTAACTATCCATTATACATCACTAACTATCCATCATATATCACTAACTATCCATCATATATCACTAACTATCCATCACATATCACTAACTATCCATTATACATTACTAACTATCCATCACATATCACTAACTATCCATCACATATCACTAACTATCCATCATATATCACTAACTATCCATCATATATCACTAACTATCCATTATACATCACTAACTATCCATCATATATCACTAACTATCCATTATACATCACTAACTATCCATCATATATCACTAACTATCCATTATACATCACTAACTATCCATTATACATCACTAACGATCCATCATATATCACTAACTATCCATTATACATCACTAACTATCCATTATACATCACTAACGATCCATCATATATCACTAACTATCCATTATACATCACTAACTATCCATTATACATCACTAACGATCCATCATATATCACTAACTAGCCATTATATATCACTAACTATCCATTATACATCACTAACTATCCATTATATATCACTAACTAGCCATCATATATCACTAACTATCCATTATACATCACTAACGATCCATCATATATCACTAACTATCCATTATATATCACTAACTAGCCATCATATATCACTAACTATCCATTATACATCACTAACTATCCATCATATATCACTAACTATCCATTATACATCACTAACTATCCATCATATATCACTAACTATCCATTATACATTACTAACTATCCATCACATATCACTAACTATCCATCATATATCACTAACTAGCCATCATATATCACTAACTATCCATTATATATCACTAACTATCCATCATATATCACTAACTATCCATTATACATCACTAACTATCCATCATATATCACTAACTATCCATCATATATCACTAACTATCCATTATACATCACTAACTATCCATCATATATCACTAACTATCCATCATATATCACTAACTATCCATTATACATCACTAACTATCCATTATATATCACTAACTATCCATTATACATCACTAACTATCCATTATATATCACTAACTATCCATTATACATCACTAACTATTCATCATATATCACTAACTATCCATCATATATCACTAACTATCCATTATACATCACTAACTATCCATCATATATCACTAACTATCCATCATATATCACTAACTATCCATTATACATCACTAACTATTCATCATATATCACTAACTATCCATTATACATCACTAACTATCCATTATACATCACTAACTATCCATCATATATCACTAACTATCCATTATACATCACTAACTATCCATCATATATCACTAACTATCCATCATATATCACTAACTATCCATTATACATCACTAACTATTCATCATATATCACTAACTATCCATTATACATCACTAACTATCCATTATATATCACTAACTATCCATTATACATCACTAACTATCCATTATATATCACTAACTATCCATTATATATCACTAACTATCCATTATACATCACTAACTATCCATCATATATCACTAACTATCCATTATACATCACTAACTATCCATCATATATCACTAACTATCCATTATACATCACTAACTATCCATCATATATCACTAACTATCCATTATACATCACTAACTATCCATTATACATCACTAACTATCCATTATATATCACTAACTATCCATTATACATCACTAACTATTCATCATATATCACTAACTATCCATCATATATCACTAACTATCCATTATACATCACTAACTATCCATTATATATCACTAACTATCCATTATATATTATATATTACTAACTCAGACTTTCTCCGCTTTTGTGGACTTAAAGGTTCCAGGAATTAGTTATTTAAACTTATTATTCAAACCATCCCCCAAAAAACTCTTTTTTGGTAAATGTATTTTTTTGTTCCTTGAAATACCCCCCTGATCCCCCACTTAAGCCTAAAAGGGAAGTATATAGAAAAACTGTTTCCTTTACCGTCTGATTTTGCTCCAAATGACCTAAAATACCATTTATTTCACAAATTTCATTATGAATTGCTATTTTTTTTTAAATTTAGTTGAAAATCACCCCTTAATAGTAAATTGAATGCAAGAAAAATTACAAATTACATTTACATAAAGCACACAACTTTCCGTTGATTTAAATTAAATATATCCGACCCTTTCAGGCTTGAATAAAATAAAGAAGGCGTTATATCTACTGGAATGCGTTTAATGTCAAGACTGGGTCAGCGAATGACTTGGCTTGCCTTGGTCTACAAGGTCGGTGAGGGTCTCGCTTGTATTAGATGACTTTGATGCCCCCCCCAAAAAAAGTTCTTAAATCGTAGGGGAGAGGTTTCCTTTAATGAAGGGCATCGGGTAAGTAAGGGGTTTTTTCCTAATTTGATAATAAAGTGACTTTATGTCCTATGTAGGAGGATCCAGTCAGGGAGGCAGAGATAAACCTTGGAGACCCCCAAACCATTGGTAACGATAAACATGAAATGGAATGAGGGCAATCTGGATGAGATCTGGATCGAGATGAGGTGTGGATTGCATTGATTGGCAGCGTTTGAGTTCCCACCAGATCTGAATTGATTGACTTGGGAAAAGGGAGGTCTTCCTATGGAGGCCATTGGAGGTCTAGGCTGCCCAACTAAGGCCGTCCGTATTCCTTACGAACATTCGAAATGTCTTCAAAAGCCTGGGGTTCATAGACACGTAGAACTGGACAACTCTCCCGTACTCTACAATAAACATGGCTGGTACACGGTGATGAGAATGGACGGAGAATGGGAATGTTCCCCCGTTTAAGTCACCCACTCACCTTTCTCCTAGCTCTCCACGATGTCCCACCATGCGAATAGGTCTTCTTTTCCCAGTATAAATGAACCATCCCTCTCTCCTGTAGTAACGTGGCACAGACCTCTCTCAACAAGACAGATACTTGGGAGAGCTGATACAGACTGAAACTGTCCAGGAATCCCGCAATGTGTTGAAGGACCTCCAGTGGAAGAGTTGTCAAGGAGTCCTTGCTCTTCCCCCGATGACTTCTCGAAAGGTTTGGCCTCACGCCTTCATATAACGAACTGGCCACTTGTGGCTTCAAGGCAAAGGTCTTAAGGTCTTTGCTGTAGATAACTTGAGACTTTTGCATTTCGGGTTGGAACCTGTTTTGTACAAAAGTGCAACCCAAGTAAGCAAGTGGGCAACGTTGTTGGAACCAGCCATCGAGGCACGACTGGATGTCCGCGTGGGCATTCTTAAAATGCAATGGAAACTCATCCCGTCGGAAGAAAAGGTTGCAGGAGAATGTGAAGCTGGAGTTGTTCTTGTTGTGTCTTCTGGTTACACACTCGCTCTCTATGTCCAGGTGAAGTCCTAACGTTCCTTCACCAAGAACATCGGCTAAAACCGTCTTGTTTGAGAAGGCATCCATGCCAAAATCATAAGTCTGTGTCCCAACGTCAATAAGGAGCCCATCGAGAGCCTTGGTCTCAGAGATGCTATGTCCCCTCAGCTCGTTCTCCAGGGCACCAAGCAAGGTGGTGTAGACCGTATCTGACAGAGGCAAGTCTTTCTGATCTACTGCTAGGTCAGAGGTATCTACTAATTTCTGGGCCTTCTCTACTTTACTGCGGTCATCCCCGAGCTTGGCTCTTCTACCGCAGTAGCTCACCGGCACTTTGAAGGTGTGCACCGTCTTCACCACCTGCGCCTCCAACTTGCCGTAAACAAAGTCCTTCTCTCTGGGCGTGCAGGCTGCCATCTGGCCGAATCGGATCAGCATGCTGCCATGATGGACCAGGTACATATTGTAGCTTCCGCAATCCACTTCCGATTTCAGCCTTTCCAACACTCCCTCCTGCCACGGAGCAAAACCAGTTTTCTCTAAATCTAGAACACTCTGCTTTTGGTCTTGCGACTTATTTTTCACGTCGTCGGGGGTCGGCTCTTTGCTCGCGTTTTCGTTTTTTGGATCGTTTTGACCAGTGTTGGACTCCAAATACGCGGCTGTTGACTTTTCCTTACTAAACATGCGTTCCCAGTCGGAGAATTTGGATGTGTCCACGTCGGCTTTGCTTCTTGCCAAAGCCTCGCGTTCGTATTGACTGAGCCCATCTTTTTCACTCACTATACCGTGTGTGTCGTTCAGATCCGTTCCCCCCACAGCGCCAACTTCTTCCATGTCTTCATCAGCTTGTCGAAGGCTTATGGTATTTTTGGGGTCTTCTGAAAGCTCTGGGAAAAGTTCCGCCATTTTGAGCGATCCGAAGAGGGCGCTCTGATCCCTGAGGGCGAGGGCCACGTCTAGACTCTCCTCTTCCTTCCTGTCCTTCATCAGGTTTTCAAAAAGCTTCCCTTCCCTGTCGATAACCGGCCAGCGATTCCAGTCCATGGAGCAGCAGACCACGCTAGCCGGGCAGACCTTCAGGTGCTTTGCCAGCTTGAAGCGACACATAGAGAAGGGGCATCCGAAAACCGAGTTGAGGCAGGGAACCCACTCGAGGGGGCACAATAGACGGTGCTCTTCCTCTTTGCACATGTGGAAGATGGCGTCGCAGTGCAACCGGCACGTAGTCATCGGGCAGGAGATGCCGGTGTTGACAGGCGCTTGGCAGCGTTTGTTGAAGCATTTCTCGCAGTGTCTGTGCTCTCCTGCCGGGGGTCTCTGCGTCCGTCCCTGAATAAAATATTATGAAAAAAATAATAAAATAATAAAAATATATATATATATTTTTTTTTAACCAAAACAAAGAAAATATTGCATTTATGTTTAAGCTGGTGATATAACCGGCAACTGTCACCATCACTGCTTTTTGCATCACTAAATTTGTGTATGTAAAAATAGCTGCCAACTGTCCTGAGGTTCCAGGGATATCCAGATGGAGGAGGAGGCTGGACTTTGTCACAGAAGATATATTAAAACAAATATGGTGAGCCCGTGGCCCAAAGTACGTCCCATGTTATGTATTTGGATATGAAGTCTACTCTTTACCCCTGCGTGTGAAAGTAGAGTCGCGTGTTGCGCCGTTTAGATGATGACCATTCATGGCTTAAATGTTGGAAGTTTTATAAAAAAAAAATCTGGTCTCACCATGACCGTGATGGCGGGTTATCCCCGAGACGACGTTCCAGAGACAGGGAAACGGCCGGGGGGATTACTTTGCCTGGTCAGGGATAAAGAGTAAAAAACATTTTAGAATTTTTTGATAGTCTTGGCACAAATAAACTTTTCTATTAGAGCTAAAAATATAAGAAAGAGGGGTAGAGAAGGAAAGAGGGATGGAGAGTCAGAGAGATTGAAAGGGAACGGAGGAGAGAAGAATACAGAGGGAGAGAGGGAAAGGAAGAGAGAATGATGGAGGGGAAGAGAGGGAAAGGAGGAGAGAAGAATAGTAAGGGAGAGAGAGAGAGAGAAAGGAGGAGAGAATGATAGAGGGGAAGAGAGGGACAGAAGGAGAGAAGAATAGAAGAGAGAAGAATAGAGGAGGAAAGAGAGAAAGGAGGAGAAAAGGATAGAGAGGGAAATGTATCTACAAAGGGGATATCACAAAAAGATCTCAAGGTTCTATTATAGACATTAGATTCTTCTCTCCTTCTTCTCTCCTTCTTCTCTCCTTCTTTCCCCTCTATCATTTTCTTACATGACCAAATTCCTAAATATAAGGCGGTGGGTCGGCCACTTACAGATCTCTGGTCAGACCTCACCTAGAGTAGTGGGCAGGGGAGGGCTGGCAGCCTAAGGCCTGGGGGGCAAGTCAAGTCAAGTGGCCCATTGTGCCACCGAATCAGCCCATCTTTTCCTGATTTTCTAACGCATATCGATTATAAAAATACTAATATGATTTAAATGTGGGTTAACAAAAGTAAATTTAATAGCAACAAAGGATGGTAAAAAAAACGCAAAACCTAACGTCCCCCTGATGCTCAGCCAGGTAAATGCCCCCCATGATACTGGCTGAGGATTATGGGACGTATAGCACACAGCAGCAGGGAAAGTGTTTTTAAGGCTAATATGAGTGTCCTACCAGGATCAAGTGGGCCCATAAACTCCCAAATATGAATTCCCTGGAAAAGCTGATTGGGGACAGAGCTGACACTGGGGAGCTGAATGGGGACAGTAATGACATGGGGGGCTGAAAGGGGACAGAGGTGACACTGGGAGGGGCTGATTGGGGACAGAGGTGACACTGGGAGGGGCTGATTGGGGACAGAGGTGACACTGGGAGGGGCTGAATGGGGACAGTAATGACATGGGGGGCTGAAAGGGTACAGAGGTGACACTGGGAGGGGTTAATTGGGGACAGAGGTGACACTACCTTTTTTTTTTTTTTTTACCGAATACAAAAGAATAATATATAATTTGTACAAAGATTGGTTTAATAACCTTCTTCCACTTCTTCCACTTCTTCGTCTAGGCCTCCGTCTCCTCGTAGCTGCAGACTGCCGTTTCTACTTTGTGTCACTAACATCCGGTGCTCCAGCACTCTGACCGCGAGGGGGCGGAGCTTTCACTCCTGACGATGCTCCCATCATCACTAGGCGGCCAATCTAATCTAAACGGCCGATGCGTGCTGCTGATGCCGCCGGCCTGAGCTTCTTTAATACTTTTTTTTTAAAATTTATTATGGCAAGCTAATCCGGCTTGCCATATTAAATAAAAAAAAAAATTAAAGCACGCATCGGCCGTTTAAATTGGATTGGCCGCCTAGTGATGATGGGAGCAGCGTGAGGGGTGAAAGCTCCGTGCGAGGGGGCGGAGCTTTCAACCCTCACGCTGGCATTGCTCCCATCACTAGGCGGCCATCGCACACGGCCACTGGGTGCTGATGCTGCCGGCCGGCGCTGCTTTAATACCTTTTTTTTCAAGGATCGGCTTGCCGCTTGCCATAGTAAGTAACTAAAGTAAGTAAAAAAAAAAAGTATTATAGTAGCAGCGGCCGGCGGCATCAGCACCCAGCGGCCGTTTAGATTAGATTTCGGGCGGCCTGGGGGGCAATTGCCCCCCTGCCCCCCGGCCCAGCCCGCCCCTGGTAGTGGGTACAGTTCTGAGGAACCCATCTGCAGAAGGATATTGACATTCTGGAGACAGTTTGAAGGAGGCGACTAAAATTGGGAATGTTTCAATATGTCCGACTTGGGGGAGAGAAGAGAGATGAGGGAGACACTTACATACATAAAAGGGTTAATAAAGGACGGGAGGGAATTTATTCCAAAGGAGGATAAAAATTACAGCAAGAGACCGGAATCAAACACTAGAGTCAGAGACTGAGATGGAACGGAAGGAAGTTTTACTTTACTGAGAGGGTAGTAGATATGTGGAACAGCCTCCAAGCAGAGGTGGTAGAGGGTAATACAGTGAGGGTATTAAACATGCATGGGATAGACATACGGCTCCTGAATCTAAGACGAGACCAACGACTGATTAAGGTTTGAGACTTTACAGCAGGAGAAACGGGCGACCAGACGGGGGCCGGATGGGGCCGATCTGCCGCTGCGTTCTGCGTTCTTATTGGCTGGATATTATCTGCTCCGTTTAACCTCCAGGTCTCTCCAAACCTCACAAGGTCGCAGTCGGTTTCTGGGATCACCTTTCATCTCTGAAGGGCGCAGACAGAGGCAGAAAGTAACGACAAACAGCGATCAGAATAGCGGATCCTCCGCGTTTATTTTAGCCGGGGCTTTTATTTTTACTCTGCAGGTCACATGATCGCCTTGCATTTAGTGTGAATTCAACAAAAAAAAACCATACAGATAATTTATTTCGTCTTTTTGCCCAATTTCCCATTTTCACGCTCAGTATCGCACAGATCCAGTACTTGGGTATGAGCGATAGCGCATGTATGGATCAAAATAGTGCGCTGTCACTTTAATTCAAGTTCGTTTTATTCAAGTTTCTAATTGGACAGAATTTTTTTACTTTTACTAACGAGTTTTGTATAGATCAAACAAATTGTTAGTAAAAATAAGAACATTCCGCCCAGTTAGTGCTTTGCGTGTTTTTTCTCCTCACGCTTTCTCCAATAGCAGACAAACGGACAACTTTTTTTCCCTGAAATTCTATATAATTCGATATTTTTATATTAAAGGCTGATATTTAACAAAAGATGGAGATTGACGGATGACGGGAAATTTATGGAACTTAAACTATTTAAAGCAAAATACCCGGGTAACCTTTAACCCTTAGGGCATTCCAGCAGATACTTCTAGGAACAAATAGTAACCGGTGATTGACAGCTCAGTCTGAAATATTGGAGCAAGAGACCGGAATCTAAACCTAACGGGTCAGAGACTGAGATGGAATGGAAGGTAAAGTTTTACTTTACTGAAAGGGCGGTAGATAAGTGGAACAGCCTCCCAGCAGAGGTGGTAGAGGGTAACACAGTGAGGGGATTAAACATGCATGGGACAGACATACGGCTCCTGAATCTAAGACAAGACTGATTAAGGTTTGAGAGAAACGGGGGGGGGCGGGGGTTCTGGGTTTCTGTGATTTAAGATTTAAATAGTATAAAGTGTATTATTTTAGCGATTGTGTCTGTTTTACCGCATTCAAAAAAAAAAAAAAAATAGAAAAAAAAACATACAAATTTTAATTTATCAGAATTTGAATACGGTTATTATTCCAAATCCTCAAAATCCAAAGGGAGTAAAATAAGACAACTTTTATTAAAAATAATTAACTGGCAAAATAGGGATGATTACTATTTAAACACAAAAAATACCCATAAGGCCTTAAAAACTCCATTTAAATGCCCCGGAATTCTTTATCCTATTTTAATTTGTCTGTGAAAAAGGACGAAAAGTATCAATCCAAAATTACATTTTAATGTCAAATAATTGCAGAAATTAACCCTTTTCATTAATCCATTAATGCCAGTTCATACTTTAAGCTATAAAAAATAAATTAGCCCTTAATTATTATAATTGAGCAGTAAAGGAATTATCGCTGATTAATTACATTCAAATAGGGTTCATATAAACGTGAAAATAAGATTTATGTACATTTTAAATATAAATGTATTCTTCCATTATATATTACATCGTGATACATTGTATCATTGATATGATATAAAAATTGCTTTTTTAGGGTAAATCAATGTTTATTGAGATTTTCAAAATTTTCTAAATATGTGGGATACAGAAAAGAAAGGGTTGGGGAGCAAACAAACCGTGACATCCAAGTTGGTACACATCAGAACAATGGCATCCCGACAATCCACCCCCCGACAATTACCCGCCTAGCGACAAAAAAAATAAATAAAAAAATTGCTTTTTTTGTTAATAATAATGTTACATAAATAACATCTGGGGGAAAAAAGTAAACGTATCATTTTTCCTGTACGTTTTTGAATTTTCAATTTTCAATTTATTTGAATTTTTATATTTTATTTCAAATCCCCTGGAAAAAACCCCATAGTATCTGGAGTACCTGGAGAAAATACTGCTCTTTTTTGTTTGTGCGGATCGGTAACGTGACGCCCCCCCCCCGGTAACCCCCTTTTTGTTGCGGCATAAAGCACTCTCGGGGTTACGATATTACCTTAAATCCCGTAAACCGTAACTTCATCCCTGAATTGCGAGTCCTGGTCTGCGGCCCGTGAGCCATGCGATACCTCGGAGGGTCTAGGACACGAGAGGGGAATCACGCGGCGTGTTTGCGGGGTTAAAAATAACTCTCTGGGCACGGAGTCAAACGTAGCTCGTCTTACGTGTCTGCGGCAGGCTCGGATTAATCAGCAAAAATGGGCCGGACTGCTCCAGTCTGTCACTTTAGAACAGTGAACAGCCTCCCGGCAGAGGTGGTAGAGGCTCATATAGTGAGGGGATTTATTTCAGAAATTTTTTTAGCAGCGGCGGCACGGAAAAAGATCTTAAACAATGCGGGGCCGGCCCGGAGCCGCCAACGGCCGCTATATTCCAATACTAATTATACCGGGTATTACGTGTGGATTGGCTGGAGCATACCTGGCTGAAAAAACTATTTTTTTTTTTTACTATTCGGGGGAATTATATGAACTCCGTGGAGGCTGCGACCCCCGTCAGCCCTGGCTCCTGTCTCCTCCTACGGATTCAGCATAGTTTAGAAACGGCCCTTCCGGCCAGCACCGTGCCGTTCCGGGTCCGAAGGGCCCTTTCTAAAGTATTCTGAAGAGGAACGTCTCGGGGTCGCGTTACAACACGCAACCCCCGCGGCGAAACCGAGGCTGCCGGAGGGGTGAGAGGTAAGCAGGGGCAGGAGAGAGGAAGTAGGTAGGTGTATGTATGTATGTATGTATGCATGCATGCATGTTTGTACACGAGCGTGTATTTGTAAGCGGGGTGAGATGGAGTGCGTTAGTATGTGTGTGTGTTTACATATGTGTGCTAGAGTGTAGGTTGGAAAGGGTGGGGGGCAAAGAAAGCAAACACGTTTTTGGGGACAGGGATGGCACAGACAAGCTGCTTGGGACAAAGATGGCGCCGATAAGCTGCTTGGGGCAAAGATGGCGCATGTTGCTTGGTGAAGATGGGGGCCCCTGGGGTAATTTGGGCATCATGACCCTGTGGTTTCTCGTTGCACCCCTGTGTGTATTATATGGTAGACATATACTATTTATATATATATTTACTTCACAATGAGGTTATAATCACCCGGGTGTTGCTTCCTTAGTGTGATGTATTGGTGAATCTTCAATTTGTGGCAGAAAACAGACTTAAAGAAAGGAACTATAATATTAAAAGAAAACATGGACTCTTGCCGTAGGAAGGAGCAGTCCGCTCTGCTGCTCCTATGTCACGCAGCTTTATTTAGTAGCTCACATGGTTACTTTACTGATTAACAAAGACGACTCGAAGTGCGAGAGAACAGCCAGAGGCGGCTGGGTAAAAAAGTTTAATAACAAATATTTAAAAAATCAGCGTTATCCTCTTACAATCAGACTGGAAAAGGTGTAGGATTTGCTGCGATGTTTTGTGTTTAGTGGAACAGCAGCTGGAAATCTCTGAACCTTTACGCAGGAACATAGTATTTGCTTTTAGATTTATATATGAAGCTCATCTGATACACAATGAGAAATGCCCTCGAAGAGGTACAAAACAGAGGGGAACGGGCCGCACTCGGCCCCGGACCGGCCATAGGGCAAACACTCCGCGGGGTGGGTTTGATTCATGGGGTAGATGAGAGCCACACATTTACCATCAGCGGCAGCCATTAATATACACAACACACAGTGACACGCATCAATATACACAACACACATTAATACAGTGACACACACTGCTGTACACACCACCAGAAACACAAAACGCATGGTAACACACAAGAAACCCATGGTGACGCCACCAGAAAAGCAATTTGACACATACACTGCTGCACAAAGAACGCTATACACACACAATCAGTGACAGCGGCTGATACACACTGCAGAGCCACAAACAGTGACACCGAATGCTATACACACACCGCACAGAGCCAACAGTGACACACCACAGGAAATGCCCACAGACAGACAGACACACCAGTCCAAACACCACAACAAAGAGTGAAAAACACCAATACACCTCCCCCCCCGACCCTGCAGAGCCGCACAGGCAGAAGCCGACACACTTGTGATTTGGGATTAAAAGAGCTGGAGGGGTTAATTTATGACGTGGTTTATTTTAGATTGGTGGCGTAAGCTTTAAGGGTCGGATCTTTTCTTTGGGGATCGCGACACAAACGTTAACTGTAACACAACGGCATCCAAACACGTGTAACAGTAACCAGCTAGAACGCGGATCAGCAAGGATCGGGTTAAAGGGGCCGCTCATCGCATACGACAGCTGCAGCCCCTCTACATGTACAACGTGTCCCTTTTGGAAATGCATTTTCCCCCAAAAAGATAGTCTGTAGAGGAGCCGGCGGCCGTTTAGCAATAAAAAAAGACGGCCTTTTGTCTTCCCGCAGCAGATCGCTGGCGGTGCCGCAGAGGAGAGTCTCATCCCTCCCCATGCGCGGCTCCTTGAGACTGGCGGAAGACTTCAGAGGCCGCAGACAGTTCTACGTATAAAGGGAGGACGGCTGCGGCCGCGGCTAGTCTCCCGACTCCTTCAGGACCTGGACCTTCTTCTTGTATCTGGAGAGAAAATCTCGCAGGTCAGCCAGTAAGTCCTCCTTGCGGAACTCCTCGAACTCCCGCTCCACCTTCAGCCGCCGCTCCTCCAGGTGTTTCTGGAGGGGATTCGGGAATAAAAACGTTAAACAAAAGAATTCTGTACAGAGAAATGATTAAAGTTTAAACCCCCTTCTGCTGGATGGAGGGTCTGCGAATGCCCCGAACGGCCACCAATTCCTGCGCCAGACCCAGAGCGACAAATTATTAATTAACGTCTAAATTTCCTATTTTTCAATAAATGAAGCAGATCAGGCGACAGAAACACATTACAATAACATTTGTGTGTAACTAAAGCTAGAGGGGCCAGAGGCTTAACTGTAATGTAAAGAAGTTTTACTTTACTGAGAGGGTGGTAGATAAGCGGAAAAGCCTCCCAGCAGAAGTGGTAAGGGCTGTTACAATGAGGGTATTAAACATGCATGGGTTAGACATACGGCTCCTGAATCTAAGACAAGACCAACGGCTGATTAAGGTTTGAGTCTTTACAGAAGGAGAACCGAGCGATTAGACAGGGGCCGGATGGGGCCGATCTGCCTGTAACTTTGGTCAAAACGGGCTCACCTCTATCACCGCCACGTGATTAGCCACGGCGTTCACCACGCGCACCAGCTTACTTCCCACCTGCCTCATCTCTTCTTCCGTTTGATGCTCGACCAGCTGTAGTCTACGGGCAGAATAATAATCAGATTATAAATGTATATAAACACACACATATATATATATACATATATACACACACACACACACACACACACACACACCATACACACAGAATAATCTATAAATATATATATATATAAAATCTGTTTTGATTATTTTGTATGTGTATAAATATATATATAAATTATGTGTGTGTGTGTGTGTGTATATATATATATACACACACACATACATACACAAAATATATTTTTAAAAAAATATATACATGCACACACACAAAACGGATAGATTTTTTATGATCTGTTTGAAGCTGGGTCTTGGAGGATCCCGCGGGAGGTGAATCCCTCGTATTACGGACACCACGTGGACTATAAGCGGGAAGCCTGGCTTTTGGGTTTCCGTGATACTCACTCCTGCTGGACCTTTTGGAGCTCCTTCACTGCCTCGTCCATGCTTTTGTTGACCCCGGACTCGAGCAGCTGCCGGTGTTTCTCCAGCGACTCGATCTCGGAGGTCCATTTCTTCTCATCCTCCTCGGCTTCCTGAGAACAGACAGAGACCAGAGCAACGATAATCGAGACCAGAGCAACGATAATCGAGACCAGAGCAACGATAATAGAGACCAGAGCAACGATAATAGAGACCAGAGCAACGATAATCGAGACCAGAGCAAACGCCATGGATATTGTTCTTTAGTGTTACTACCAGGATTATATTATATGTATCATATACGATATAATCATTATACCGTATTTGCTCGATTATAAGACGACCCTGATTATAAGACGACCCCCCAAAATCTGAATATTAACTTAGGAAACAAAGGAAAAGCCTGAATATAAGACGACCCCAAAGGAAAAAAGTTTTACCAGTAAATGTTAATTCATGTAAACTATTTTTTTTAATAAAAGCTATGATTGAGAAAAAGATTTTTTTTGTTTTTATTTCTTGTATTTTCCAACCTGTCCCCCAGTTACGCACATCTGCCCCCAGGCTTGCCACTCCAATATGGCACTGTGGCCCATGATATGCCTTTTAACCCTCTATATGCCACTGTGCCCCATGGTATGCCTTTTGACCCCCTATGTGCCACTCTGCCTCCAGAAATGCCTTATACCCCTATATCCCATTCTGGCATTTAGGGGGTTAAAATGCATATTATGGGGCAGAGTGGCATATAGGGAGGTATAAGGCATTTCAGGAGGCAGAGTGCTCTATTAAATGCCCCCTTAACGCCACTCCAGAAATGCCCTATGCCCCCATTTAACACACACACCCTATACCCCCATTTAACTAACTAACTAACACACACACTCTCTCCCCCCCCTTCCCCCGCTCTCCCCCCTCTTACCGGTGCTTCCAGCCGGGGCAGCGGGTTGACGTCGCCTTCTGCTGCAGCCGGAAGGAGGTGGAGTTGGCAGCGGGGGTTTGTATGCGTCCGTCGCGTATACTTTCCCCGGCTGTCAGAGATCAGAGATCTCTGACAGTCGGGGAAGGTCTACGCGACGGACGCAGACAACCCCCGCTGCTAGCCACACCTCCTTCCGGCTGCAGCGGACGTTGTCTACGCGGATCGCGTAGACGTCAACCCGCTGCCCCGGCAATACAGCAGGAAGCACCGGTAAGTGTGTATGATGGGGGGGGGGGGGGGGTGAGACAGGAGGATCCAGGTCCCCTGCAGCGGTGCGGGGGATCTGGATCTTAGTCTCCTAATCAGACTCTATTTGAGGTCTGATTAGAAGACGACCCCGATTAGAAGACGAGGGGTATTTTTCAGAGCATTTGCTCTGAAAAAAACCGCGTCTTATAATCGAGCAAATACGGTAGTTCCATCAGCCATCGTGTCCACTGACGGAAACAGCCGTCGCTGGTCGTACGCTGCCACCAAAGCCACGTCGGACCCGACATCGTTCCTTGTCCTCGCATGGGATTTGCCACCAACACTTACCCTCTACCCACCACCCCTAGCTTATTACCCCTGTCCCCAAGTCTCACCTCCACTCTCTGCTGGTAATACTCATCCAGTTTCTGGGCCTCGTCCTTCTGGACCTTCACGTCATTTTTCTTTTCTGCTATGAGGGTATTGAGCTGAAGAAAGATGGGAAAGATTACGAATTGGAGACGGTTTAGGAAATCATTTCAGATGAAAGAATACGTTCTGCAAGAAGCATAACATTCCTACCAAGTGCCCCTGTTAAGTCTGACCAGTCCCTCTTTCGGCCTCAAATCCCTGTGTGTTTTTCCTCCCCAATGACCCTGGCTTCTCAGAATGTTTGCTGGGTATCATGGGATGCAGCAGCCTTGAAATCCCCAATAATGTGTATAGAAACAGCAAGAAATGGCTTTCTAACCTAATCGGCGTCCATTATTCTACCTCTAAATATCCCACTCAGTTACACAAATAGCCAGGAATAAGGCACAAAGTCCCAATAATGCCCAGACCCCGCCGCTGACCCCTATGCCAAGCCGCAGATCACAGGATGAGTCCCCAGCCCAGACCGACCTGCTCAATCATGTCCTCCACTCCCATCTTCTTATTCGCAGCGCTCGTTATCTGTCCTTCAGACTGAGACAAAATTTCTACGAGAGGAACCTTTAACATATTTAAAGGGTTAAACATCAGTGAAAATGCATAGATTTCAACACGGAGCGTGACACAGCGAGACGATTCAAACAAATTAACTCTTCTTACTAAAAGCTATTAACGTGTTCCAGAACATTGCCCCGCGAGGGGGCAAATACATGAGAGGGCAGCGTAGGACTGGCAGACGTGTGTGTGTGTCTCTTTTACTCCAGACTGCCCCCCTCCTCACATTGATTCTGCCCCAGCAGTGACCCACGGCAACCTCCTCACATTGATTTTGGCCCTCCAGCGGCCCCCTCCTCACATGGATTTTGGCCCTCCAGCGGCCCCCTCCTCACATGGATTTTGGCCCTCCAGCGGCCCCCTCCTCACATGGATTTTGGCCCTCCAGCGGCCCCCTCCTCACGTGGATTTTGGCCCTCCAGCGGCCCCCTCCTCACGTGGATTTTGGCCCTCCAGCGGCCCCCTCCTCACGTGGATTTTGGCCCTCCAGCGGCCCCCTCCTCACGTGGATTTTGGCCCTCCAGCGGCCCCCTCCTCACGTGGATTTTGGCCCTCCAGCGGCCCCCTCCTCACGTGGATTTTGGCCCTCCAGCGGCCCCCTCCTTACGTGGATTTTGTTCCGGCACTGGGCCAGGCTGCCCTGCTCGCTGTCCAGGTTACAGTGGATCTGAAAGTCGTGCCCATTGGCGTTCTCCGCGGAGGACGGGATCAGCCGCACCTTCCGGGCCAGCTTGTGAAACTCCGTCAGCTGCGTCTCCACCTTTACAGCAAAATAAATAGCGATTTAACTCAAAAACTTTCCATAACCGCTAACTTTCTTCCCAGCCTCCCTCTGTATAAAAACATTTAATTACACAACTCGTGCTTTTGCTTCGTTTGCCAATTAGCGTGATTGTTAGTATTTTACCCAACAGAAACCAGTAAGAGTGGCAGCCTGTGGCACAGCCAGCGTTATCTAATCAACTTCCCTTCTCCTCCGTCCTTACAAAGGCTGCCCGAGACGTACTTAGAGCGATTCTAATGCAATCAAAGGGGCCAATTTGGTTGCCACGGTGACGGCACCAGCATTGCTCTTTATGAAAGACGGCGAGCCATCGCCGGCGGCGACCGTGCCGGTGACATGACTTACAGACTCGCGGATCTTGGCGTATTTCAGCTCCTCGCTCCACAGGTGCTGCTTGTCCTCGTCCAGATCTTTGGTCAGTTTGCTTATCGCCTGCTGCAGCTCGTTCTCCTCGTACTTTATCCTCTCGATGTCGGCCACCGAGTACTTCTGGTTGTCCAGGATGTTCTTCAGACGAAGGTTCTCCTGCTTTATCGCTTCGCACTCCAGCTCTAGAGATTTCCAAAAAAAATAAAGATATATATATTGAAGAAATTCCCCAACATGATAAGCGAGGATATTAACCCTTTATCCTCTAAAGGAAGCCTTTTGTTCTCGAGCGTTATGAAGGTTTATAGCTCTCCTGTCTTTAAGATAAGGACGTTGGGTGGCACCAGTAGCCCCTATTTAGATCCCGCGCCGCGTCATGGACTTTTTTTTTGGGGGGGGGGGGGGGAGTCTTTGCCGTCAGGTCACCCACCTGCTGCCTCGAGCTCCTCAGAGATGCTGGCGACGCGCTGGGACAGCAACGTGGAATGCGACTCGATCTCCGTCAGATAATTCTGGTATTTTTGGATGTCCGCCTGCAGCGAGGCTTTCAGTTTCCTCATTGAGGCCAAACGATCCTAAAAAAACAAAGCGGTAACATATTTACTGACGGGGGGTAGATTTGCCCCCCGATGAAGCTCTTTCATGTTACCCCTTTAGCAGCAGGAAGAAGTCTTTATCCCCTTTTGGGAAGACGGAAGAAACCGTTTTTAAAACTGGCAAATAATCCGTGCAAAGCCCCAGCACACAAACTGTTAAAACTATTTAACGCAGGGTGAATATTCCTTAAAATGACTCCCCGATGGGATGAGCTGTAATGAACTTCTCAATACCAACCGGCTCGTTCTCCTTCTCTTTCTCCAGCCGCTCGATCTCCTCCATCAGTCTCTTGGACTCGGCCTGCATGGACTCCAGCTGGGACTCCTCCACGCTGTACGCGTCCTCTGCGGAGAGGGAGAGACGCGCAGGGTGAGGGACAGCTCGTGGATAATATAGGCTCGTATAATATAAATGATGGATCTGAATCTGCCTTCCATCCGAGCTGTAAAGCCGCCAGAGGTCTCTGATAAGGCGCGGCAAGAGCGGAAGCCGGGGCGCCGCTAGAGCCATCACGGCAATTTTGCGAACATTTAGCGGAAATACATAATAAATCAGAAGCCGCGTTGATATAAAGTGCTGCCGGCGCGATAACAGGTCAGTTATTAGGCGCTAGATAAGGCATGATCTGGAGACGCCAGGCTTCTTTGTCACCCGACTGATAATATAGTATTTACTGTACATCACGCTCGTAAATTAGTAGCGATTGTGACATAAACTTATAGCGTCACGAGGTTGGCCATCTGCAAGCGCCCGGCGTGTGAAACATCTCTCTCCCGTTCACATCCGACATCTCCGAAACTAAACGAGACATCCCGGGAAACATTAAAGCGCACGTGAACGCAGCACATTAAGAGTTAAATAGGTCCGTCTCCCACTCGCTTTAACTGCCTCTGATCAGACGTAACGTTTACTTACTGAGCCTGGAGCAGACGTCGCTGTCGATCTCATCGAAGGTGTCGCGTCCCTCCATAAACTGGTCATAGCAGCGCGTGGTGTACTCCAAGAACACCTGCAACCACACGGCAGCGATTCAGAACCGGAAAGCTAACCCTGGGGCAAAATTCACAGCAACGGATCCACGTTCAGTCTACACGGCATTCGACGGCGTACGTGGTGGATCTGCTCAGCTAGGGACTGGCGACTACAGCTAGAGGACCCGGGCTGTAACTGTTCGACCGGAAATCAGCCTCCCAGCAGAAGTGGTAGAGGCTGATACAGTGAGGGTACTAAAAATGCATGGGATAGACATACGGCTCCTGAATCTAAGACGAGACCAACGACTGATTAAGGTTTGAGTCTTTACAGCAGGAGAAACGGGTGACTAGACGGGGGCCGGATGGGGCCGATCTGCAAGGATATTCTATGTTTCTAGTTATGTCAGTAGCCCGCAGCGCATTTTCATTTTATTAAACCATACGAGAATAGATGGAGACGACAGAGCTGTTTTATCTGTATAACATAATAGAGGGAACAGTTCATTCTTTGTGTGAGTGGGACAGCACCTTTAAATGTTTTACAAAAAATACTAACCCCCCCCCCCCAAAAAAAACCACTGAAACGTCCCTTACTCTACAAGGCAGCGATATTACCTGCTTGCATATAGCATGACTGGGTAATCTCTGTACCCGGTGTCGGGGTGTGTGATAGATATATATATAAATCTATAGTGTGACTGAGTATATATAATATCTGTACCTGGTTAAAGTCGACCCCGTTCTCGCTCTGCTCTCCCGCTGGCTCCTCAAACACGTGGTCCTCTACGTGCAGCACGCAGCTTAGCTGACATGGACAGGAGGAGAAGGCGGTTAGCGATTCAAACATTCCCGCGGATCATAAATCCGAAGCAGCGGAGCGGAGGAAGGCAAACTCCTACCTTCACACAGTCTATGAGCCAGATTAAAGCGGCCACGATCTGGGGCCAAGTGTGAGGGGCCCCAACCGTGTACATGGAGCTCTTGGACAGGGCAAAGGGGTACCTGGGTAACGATAAAAACGAGATTCAGAACAGTCACCGTCTCCACGCAAAATACCACTATGGAGAAAACCGCAAACAAATATATAAAATACCCCAAAGCAGCGCCAGTAAAGTAAAGAGCGTCGTTCTCTACTTGATGCATGCGCTGCAGCTGTCTCCTTTAGATCCACTCACCCGAGTTCCTTAAAGAGCCGTGGAATCTCCTCCTCAAACTTGGAGTCGGGGATCTCATAATTTGGGCAAATAAAGCTGTATATAAAGGCAAAGATCTTCAAGAAGTCCTTGGTCGACGGACCCTGCAGAGACTTCACAGTAATCGTCTGCGAGTAGCCGTTTTCATTCAGAAACTACAAAGGAAACGAGGGGGAAAAAATTAGGGAATTTAAACGAGTATTTTGGGTGCCGTGCTCCCCGCGGCCGGGTTCAGTGAATGACAACACTAGAATGAACGTCGCATCAGCGGAAGCCGACGGCTAATAAGATGGAATTTCCCGATGAAGCTTTTTCACGTCACCCCTTTAAGCGGCAGGAAGAAGTCTTTCCTCCGACACCCGGCTAAACCGCATGATTTAAAGCTGCTGTCCCACCGGCTCTGCTAAAACTTTGATACCGATGAGAATTATAATCCTACCGAGCGGCCAACTCCTTCACAGAAACAGCTTCAGACATGTAAACGTTTGACTCGTTTGCAATTGTTGCCAGGAAAACTCAATTGCCACGTGGCGCAAAAGCTGGTTCCCGATAGGCTGTTGGCTTCTTGAAGCATCTTTATTTAATGCGATAATCACACCGTGGAAAGGTTTTAATAAATGAGGGATGCAGTTGAGTCTACGTGGAGCGATATACACTAAAGACAAACTGTGTTTTCATAGGACATGCATGACATCATCTTCAAACATGTGGATCGTTGTCATGCAATAAGAGCCACTGAACTCTGCTCAGTCATGCTTGAGATGGGGGTCTCACCTCACACAGCTGACGTATACATTGTTGGATGAAGGATTTGTCGTGCAGCGGTCTGGGGTCCTTGATTTTGTCGTTTCCCCCAAAAGCACCGTACTGACTGGTGCGCCCCGTCCCCGCGCTGGCCCTGCGGAAAAGGCAGACGTCTGCGGTATTAAAACCACTTCCCTTCTCTACCAAAGACGCAGAAATACATACGGCATTCTTTGGTTCGGCTGTTTGGAGAGGATCGCTCACCGCTACAGTTACAGTAAAAAGAAGCAAAGGGCCAACAATAGAACAAAAACGTACCTTTTCCCAAAAAAGCTGGTCTTCCGCTCAGACGCCCCGGAATGCGGCTTCGTCACGGACAGTTTGCCAAACCCGTGTCTGTCTTTGCTAGGAGCGCAAACATAAAACATGAGAGATACAGCGACCGTCAACGCACAGGTATAAAAGTAACGCAACCGAAACGCGAAGCCCCCCACACTGACAGGCACATAAACTCAATAGAATAGGAACCCACTTCTGGGGGGTGGTGAGCCCCATCCTGTTGCTGTCTTGCACCCGCAGGGGCAGGAGGGACTGGCGGTTACTGACCGAGCTTCTGCGCATGGTGCCTGAAAAGCAGAGAGGAAAGCAGATGATCAGCGGCGAGGAGAAAACGCTCAGACACGAGACGCTCTCATGTTTTCATCTTGATCCCGGTTCTCCGGCTTTTCCTTCCCTCCCTCGGTATATATTTTTTAATCAATGATTCTCCGATTGAGCCAAACTCAAGGTTTTTTTTTGGTTTTATTATTATTATCTTTTTTTTTTATAATGCTTTTATGGTTTTATACACCAAGAACTAAAACTTTTCAGGTTACGCGGGGTCACTTTAAACGCCATCTCAGGAGCAGGTGATACACATGACATCCTTACTGTGATTACACGCGTATCACAACACCGCTAACATGTAAAGCGATAAGGAGGAGGACAAAAGAGTACGCGTTTTTAAAAAAAAAAGGGAAAAAAAAGTAGTGTTTGATTACCTTACCCAAGAACAATAAACGTGTGTGTGTGTGTGTGTGTATCACATAATACAATGAATTAGAATGTCAACTCTAGTGACTAGTAGCGCACACCTATTAAAAGACAGCGTCTTCTCTCTGGCGCACACAGGGTTAAGGGCACATTCTTCGGCCCATGGGCGACCTACCCACTGACTCCCTGCCACCGGGACCCCCAGCCGGGACTTACCGCCGCTTGTCCGCCCTCGGCCCGTCACTCCGGCTCCACAAGAAATTTCAAATTCAGCGCCTAACGGTTGCAGCTCCCAGGACTAACAACGACACCATCTGCGTCATCACACTGCGCCGCGGAAAGGTCTTCTAGCAGTGTCCCTCTAGCGCTGGTTGGCGGAAGTACTACGCGCTTGGTTGGCAGAGGAGACTGACTTGTTTCAGCTGGTGTTTGGATAATTGAAATATAGACATAGAAATGACACGCGGTTCTTTTATCCTGGGAGCTTGTATAAGATCTCCCTGCAGCCTTACCGTGTAACCGGACAGAAATATGCATTTTAATAAGTTATCAAAGAATACACGCATTTTCTTTGGTGATTTCGCACGCAGGGCTTGCATGGGTTAATTTTGCTCCACCGAAATCTAAGCGCCGCCAGTTATTTCTCAGTAGAGTAGACCACTTGGCCTCCAATAAAATGGCCGGGATCGTGAATCTGTCTGTACGCAGGAAAAGTTGTGGTTTTGGTGTTTAGAACTCTTGCGTGAGTTAAGGAAAGCGCGTAATGTGATTGGCGCCAATGCCATATTAGTTCACCCGGAAGTATTACTTAAAGGCGGAAGTAACTGCTCTCATCGGTTTGTTGTGTAGAATTTGAGGAGAATGGCTGATGAGGATGAAGATCAGACCGTAAGCAGCTACGTTTGATTTATACACGTCATTGGGGACGGGCTTTGGTGGGGAGTCCGCGGGGGGCCGTGGGTGTAGGTCACGCGTGGTGGTCACTGCTTATTGTATGAGTTTGGCTACCTGTAAAGATTCCATGGCTACTTATACTTTATATAGCGTATACACAGACTAAGAGCAGCCATTTAAATCTGGGCACCTATATGTATTGCAAGCGTTATAGGCAAACTCACTGCTTTTGTATAGCGCCCGCAGATTCTGTAGCGCTGTTACAATCAGTGAAATAATTTAAAATCACACAATAACAAACTGGTACCAAAGGCGAAGAGGCCCTGCTCCCAGGAGCTTACAGTCTAGTCGGTGGTTGAGCGGAGGTGAGGATGGGTTGGTTGGGTCCGGGTGATCTGTAGAGGTTGTTGGTCGTTCAAATGGCTTCATTAGGATGCTGGCTGAGAGTGATGGGAGGGAAGGTTGTATGCTACTAGGCAAAGGTGTTTTTTTTTTTTTTTTTTCTTTAGTTTTTGAAAGTTGCGCACAGGGGAGGGAATTCTGCAGATGGGGTGCAGTGTGGGGCAAATCCTGAATATGGGGGTTGGAAGAGGTGATGACATCACTAAGGAAGTGCCTGCAGCACTCTGAGAAAGTAATCGGCCCCTTAGAGACTAAACCCGGTAATGCCACATCTAGCAGCAATAGCTGCAAACACTCCTGTAGTATTGACCAGTCTCCACCTGCACCGGGGAGGAATTCTGATGCAAAATTGGTTTCGCTCGGGGGGCATTTTGTGGATTTTTTTCCCAATCCAAACTTTTAACTTCTTGTTGGCCGGTAGTCCTTCTGTTGCGTTGTGATTGGTGAACAGAGTGTGCAGGTGGCTGGACGTTCGCGTGGGAATCTCGGACACAGAGCGGAATTTGTGGTGACCGGTGCAGCAAAGCGCCCCCCAAACCGCGGGGGTCTCTGCATTGCTGTTCCGCCGGGAATCAAGGTTTTTCTGATGCCTAATTAACCCTTTACCTGCGTTGGGGCGATAGAGCCCTGCGGGTCAATGGATCTTGCGTCCTTTGTGGCTTCCTTGATGATTTTACCTGTTTGGGATGACGGGCGCTCTTGTGAGGACCCGGTACTGTCTCGGCCCCTCCGTTGGATGGTATGGACAGCGGTTTAGCACTTCAGACAGCTCTGTAGCCCTTTCCAGACTTGTATCCATCAGCAGAACTTCATCCTGATCACAAGGGGTTAATAGGTTTATATTGGACAGGGTTCGCCCAAATCGGACCTGAGCGTTTGCCGAGGGTCTAATAAAGCCTTTCATTCAGTTGAGTTTACCCGGGCGGCAATAACACTTTTGCTGCATTTATTATTATTATTATTAGTTATTATTATTCTCGACCCATGACATGATTTATCTGAAATGATTGTGAATGATGCTTGCGGGTACTTGTTCCTCGTCTGCATGTCGCCGTGTAACGCGTCTTTAACTCTTTGTTTCTTGCGTAGTTTGAGGAAGAGAATGATGACGCAGCAGGCGGTGCGGAAGGAGGACCCGGACGACGGAAGAGGCTTTTCTCCAAAGAGCGTACGTTTCTGAGCTGCTTGGGTATAATGGGAGATGAACGTTAAACCATTCGCTCTGCTACCTTTTTAATAGTAATGGATATAAAGAATGCTCCCCGTTATCTTAATTGACATGTTGGGGCCCCGTGTCACATACACCATACATAGTCCTGGACTCTGACGCAAAGTCACCGCTGAAGTCTGAACTACGGGCAGACTGCGTGTCTTATCTGTCGTCCAATTTATTTTTCAAATCTATCTTTTTTGCCAACTTTATCAACAAGAAAGAAAAAAAATATTTATATAAATACTGTTAATATTTTCTTCCCCATACGGTGTTTTTAAGTTTTTATCGCCTTAGAACATATTCCTCAGTGAGGAACGTGGCTTCTCTTTCCACTAATGGCGGAAAATGTGGATATCTGTGCATTAACCCCTTCTGTGCTGTTCCCCAGTGAGATGCATGATGTACGGCTTTGGAGATGACCAGAATCCATACACCGAGTCGGTAGACATCCTGGAAGATCTAGTTATAGAGTTCATTACGGAGATGGTGAGTGACCTCGGCTCGTATTCGTTCTGACGCTTAGGGCGGCGCGTCTATAACCCGCAGAGATTCGATAATTAGATGCTGTGATCGGGCCATCGGCGTTCGCTCCGGCTGTACCTGACATAAGCGCGTGTGTGTGTGTGTGTTTCATTACATTCATTGATCCCCATTTATTGAATGTGAAGAACGCTCCTGACTTGTGACTCTAGAACGCATTGATTAAGTATCCTGTCTGTACAATGCGTGTTCTTCACTGGCCGCACTTATTATTGATTATGAGTTTGCCGGTCCCTACGCTAAATGTCATCTGTGCTTAAGTCTATAGCTATAAATTGAGGGAGAGATTCACTAAACAGTGAGTGATATTCTGCTAAGGTGTTATTTCATGGTGATTCTACTTGGCAGGAAGAAACCAAATAAAAGTATTCAAATTAAAAAAAAAAAGTTTTCCTAAATAACTTGCCTGTTGGGTAACTGAAGGCTGCTAAATAGAGACAAGACACCTCCCTATAAACGGATGAATCCACATCTGTGACCTCACTGTAATAAGAGGGAATACCTGTATCTGGCAGCCTTACCTCATACAGAAATTTGACAAGTTGGGAAGTAATGTCTCACACTAACGGGTAACTCGTTCGCGCCACTTAGGACGTAGTATTAAGTCATCTGTGTCTGGAAACCCACTAGGATGTAACAGGTAGGTCCTGAGTTTGTTGGATCTCTGGACTCTCCTCTGTCTGCAGAATCCGGCATCGTTGGCTTCCTAGGGACTGATCATTATACAGCACCGGTACACTGTTATACAAGCTATACCAGATCAAGCGATTGGCCGTCCCCTTCAGGTACATGTCATTGCTGACACCCGCCGGAAGGTCACTGGAGGACAGGAGAGACTGAGCAGCATCTTTCTAGACCCTGCTGGAATTGGATTTCTCCCCTGCTGGCTGATCACGTGTATTGCAATTGGGAAAGCGGGACTGTGGAACCCTGCTTGCTGATCAGTGTGATTAGCAAAGACAAATCGAATGAAATAAAATGTATGGGGAGCCCGGAGATGTCTCCGGCATCCAAAATGTATCCCCAAAAGGATCTCAATCCGCACTGAAGTGGGAACAGTGCAAATAATAAATACAATTAAAAATATCCCCCAATATGCCTTAGCCCCACAAGTAAATATTTAAATGTATAAAAAAATCATTGCCTCCGAACTGCCTAAGGCCAGTCGTATTAATAAATTGATAATGTAGCCTGTGACGTATAGATGTGACCCGCTTGAATCGTTACAGCAATACTTGTATAAAATGTTTTAAGTACATGCTGGTACAGTGATCTGTTCATTGTTAATGTACGTGACCAGATAAAGGATAACATCAATTAACCTCTAACCGAATAATAACCCCAAAAGTACCTAAAAATACCTGAAATAGTAGTCAATCTATACTATACATAGATATTTGTATTTGGTAAAATATGGATAGTTAAAATCCTTAACACGCCTGACTTTGCAGATTTGTTATCTGTCCCCCATGATGCCATTTTCTTGGTGATATATTTAAAAAAACATTTTTTAAGATAGTTTGGGAGTTAAAATAAAATTTATGTAATTTCTAATGGAAGCCTATGCGAGGTGCGGATTTAGTGTAATCAATAAGAATGTTCTGAATTTTTTTTTTCTTCTTCTCCACGTAGACCCACAAGGCCATGTCTATCGGACGCCAGGGCAGGGTGCAGGTAGAAGACATCGTCTTCCTCATACGGAAAGATCCTCGGAAATTCGCGAGAGTAAAGGACCTGCTGACGATGAACGAGGAGCTGAAGAGGGCAAGGAAAGCCTTCGACGAGGCCAACTATGGCTCCTGAGGACTACCTGATGTCATACAACCCCACACTGACTCGTCTGGGAGCAATAAACACACAGTGGGGGTTAACGGCCCCCAGCAAACCAGCTTCTTCATCCTGCTGGTTTTTGATTTGTTGGTATCTGACCCCTTTCTGCACGAATGGCTCAGGAATTGGGGTTTTTTGGCTTGGACCCCTAGGACGCCGTATGAGGCGCTCTCCCAGTTACTGACTCGTTCTCATGCATTCATATTGTATTTTATTTTTTTTTGTTCTTGTAAAATGTATTAAAAAAAAAAAAAAGTTTGAAATGTGTTTTGCGTGTTATCTTTGGTAGAATCTTGGAGTTCAGTTATTTAACCTAAAAAAAGAGCATGATAGGCAAGGTATGGTAAAAATTTCTAGCAAGTGTTAAGAGCTGACGCTTATTTTTGGGTGGGATCCAGCCCCCACGCGCATCGGACTTCTCTGTCGGAGCTGAGCTTAGGGTTACTGGCGTCTGGGTGCAAGACTCCACTGATGTGCTCACACGCCATGCGCTAACATGCACACGCTTACATTACATGTAGCTGGTGTTAGGAGCCGCTCACTACTTGCTACCAGGGGTCCTATAAAGCAGCTGAGTCCCTCGGTCATGGCGTGACTGGGTGTTGTGGGGGGGCACGTTTCAGATCTTTTCCTTTACGGCGGGGGGGGGCAAATTAAGCCAAATGTATCTCCCGCAGGGGGTGCAAATGTCACGCTAGACTCTCCGGTGGCCATTTGAGTGTTTGTAGGTGGCCTTGAAGTAAGTCCGGCGCTGTACATGCAGCTCATATACAGAAACACATCACGGAATGTAATGTTTTTATTTCCAGATCGTTTTGGGGTGACTTCCGCTGAACGCAGAGATACTGCTCTCTACCCGTAATTGTTTAATATATAGGTCTATTGGAGTCCGTTATACAAATAAGGCCCGTTAGCCTCAATAAAGGGGTTACTCATAAGCTTAACGAGCCCAAGTCCCAGCAAGAAGGGAGTACCATCATGGCGACTGGCATCTTCTTTCCCCGCCCGGGAGCAGAAAGATGGCGGCGGGTACGGAAGCCGCAGTGGGCAGGGCGCGCGCGTCATGCTGTGAGGGACTAGCCCTTACCAGAAGGCTCCATCGCACTCTGCGCATGTGCACTGCCTTCACACGCAGGACGGAATACCGGCGGCTGCGGCAGAACGGGCCCGAGACCGGCTAGAACGGCGGCGAGTGGGCACAGTGCGGGAAAAAGCACGGGGCACAAGCGGACATTGACACTTTTGGATAGTACACAGGCCGGGGAGCGAGCCAGGTAAGCGGCAGCCGCCACTGCGTCAGACCGGGGACCGGCAGCGGCCTGGGCGGCATGGCAGGGAGGGAGGGGTTAACTGCGGGGTGGCAAGGGTTAATCCGACATACTCTGTCAGAGCCTATATCTGTGTATACCGCCCGGGCTGTGATACGGCGTGACCTTTACTGTACAGCGCCGAATAGTCTGGGGGCTACTGCGGGCAATACTGGACAGCATAAATGTGTCTGGGGCAAGAGGGTATCCTGCCGGAGTCGTCATCATCATTAGACATTGCATTGACCCTTTGGGCATCTTCTCTATGTACACCTGCTCTGTGATAATGTATATTGTCAGTCATCTGTCACTGCACAGCACCGGGTATACAGCGGGCACAGGTTATCGTACATAGGGTTTAATATCTATATGTGCCATGTGTGCCGTTAGTGTATTATTATTAATAATAATAATGGTCATTTTAGTAGAAGGGGGGGGTAAGTACTTGGATGTCACATTATGTTTGGTGTGTGCTTCATGTGTACACAGTGCTGTATAGCACCGTGTATGCTGTGGGTACAGAATTATGTCCATATGTAATATGTCTTAATATTTTTATTGTTGATAATGACAGAATTATTAATTGAAGGTAAATCTTTGGTATTTGGTGTTATGTACGGTATATTGCGAGTTCTGTGTCAGTGTATACAGCACTGCGTAGCACCATGTACATTGGTGTTAGTAGCTATATGGGGGGTATGTGTGATTATTATTAATAATAATACGAGAATTAGAGGAAGGTAAATATCTGGTACAGAATTATTAGACTATATTTAGATTGTAAGCTCCTGTGCGCAGGGCCTCTCCTCACCTGTTGGTTCTGTAATTCGTATTGTTGTCCTGTCTACACATTGTACAGCGCTGTGGAGTATGAGGGCGATATATAAATAATAATAACACACATTGTACAGCGCTGCAGAGTATGACGGCGATATATAAATAATAATAACACACATTGTACAGCGCTGTGGAGTATGACGGCGATATATAAATAATAATAACACACATTGTACAGCGCTGCAGAGTATGACGGCGATATATAAATAATAATAACACACATTGTACAGCGCTGTGGAGTATGACGGCGATATATAAATAATAACAACACACATTGTACAGCGCTGCAGAGTATGACGGCGATATATAAATAATAATAATAACACACATTGTACAGCGCTGCGGAGTATGACGGCGATATATAAATAATAATAATAACACAAATTGTACTGCGCTGCGGAGTATTATGGCGATATATAAATAATAACACACATTGTACAGCGCTACGGAGTATGATGGCGATATATAAATAATAATAATAACACACATTGTACAGCGCTGCGGAGTATGACGGCGATATATAAATAATAATAATAACACACATTGTACAGCGCTACGAAGTATGATGGCGATATATAAATAATAACACACATTGTACAGCGCTACGGAGTATGATGGCGATATATAAATAATAATAACACACATTGTACAGCGCTGCGGAGTATGACGGCGATATATAAATAATAATAACACACATTGTACAGCGCTGCGGAGTATGACGGCGATATATAAATAATAATAACACACATTGTACAGCGCTGCGGAGTATGACGGCGATATATAAATAATAATAACACACATTGTACAGCGCTGCGGAGTATGACGGCGATATATAAATAATAATAACACACATTGTACAGCGCTGCGGAGTATGACGGAGATATATAAATAATAATAATAACACACATTGTACAGCGCTGCGGAGTATGATGGCGATATATAAATAATAATAATAACACACATTGTACAGCGCTGCGGAGTATGATGGCGATATATAAATAATAACACACATTGTACAGCGGTGCGGAGTATGACGGAGATATATAAATAATAATAACACATTGTACAGCGCTGCGGAGTATGATGGCGATATATAAATAATAACACATTGTACAGCGCTGCGGAGTATGATGGCGATATATAAATAATAACACATTGTACAGCGCTGCGGAGTATGCTGGCGCTATATAAAACAATAATAATACACATTGTACAGCGCTGTGGTCTTACGGAACATGACACCGTTATATAAAACAATAATGATAATACATTGTACAGCGCTACGGAATATGATAGTGCTATATATATATATAACAATAGTAGACGTAGGACTTAATATCTATATGTGATAATATTTCTACTGTCAATAACGATAGATTTATTAGAGGAAGGTAAATATTTGGGCAGCACCGTTATATACACCTGCTCTGTATTATGTATAGTGTTAGCTGTCGATATACACAGCACTGTAGAGCACCTTGTATACTGTGGGGGTGGAATTATACTGCATGGTTTTAATGTTTTCTACATATGGGGGATGTGCGCTGTTATTATTATTTATTTTATTTTTATCATTTTTATTATTAATGTTAGTAGTAGGAGGGAAATATTTGGGCATCACCGTTATATACACCTGCTCTGTATTATGTATAGTGCGAGCTGTCACTATACACAGCACTGTAGAGCACCTTGTATACTTTAGGTATAGGCGCATGTACATAGTTTTAATAGCTATATGTGGGGATTATGTTTATTCTATAATTATTATTATTAGTGCTGCAGTTATTAGTAGTGGGAGGTAAATATGTGGACATGACCTTTCCAGACACCTGCTCTGTTATTTATGTATAGTGTGAGCTGTATGTCACTGTACAGCACAGCGTATAGTATGGGTATATGATTATTATACACAGGTTTTTAGAGTTATATGCAGGATATGAGTGTTATTTTTATAATAAAGCTAGAATTGTTAGAAGTTAAGGGAATGTAAGTATTTGGGCATTAACTTGATATTTACATTTACACCTGCTCTGCGTCTAATCTATACTGAGTTACTATACAGCACAGCGTATTAAACTGTTACAGGAACATATATAATACAAAGGGTTTAATATTAAACTGTTATAGGAACATATATAATACAAAGGGTTTAATATTAAACTGTTATAGGAACATATATAATACAAAGGGTTTAATATTAAACCGTTACAGGAACATATATAATACAAAGGGTTTAATAATAAACTGTTACAGGAACATATATAATGCAAAGGGTTTAATATTAAACCGTTACAGGAACATATATAATACAAAGGGTTTAATATGAAATAGTTATAGGAACATATATAATACAAAGGGTTTAATATTAAACTGTTATAGGAACATATATAATGCAAAGGGTTTAATATGAAACCGTTAAAGGAACATATATAATACAAAGGGTTTAATATTAAACTGTTATAGGAACATATATAATACAAAGGGCTTAATATGAAATAGTTATAGGAACATATATAATACAAAGGGTTTAATATGAATCTGTTATAGGAACATATATAATACAAAGGGTTTAATATTAAACCGTTAAAGGAACATATATAATACAAAGGGTTTAATATTAAACCGTTAAAGGAACATATATAATACAAAGGGTTTAATATTAAACTGTTATAGGAACATATATAATGCAAAGGGTTTAATATTAAACCGTTAAAGGAACATATATAATACAAAGGGTTTAATATTAAACTGTTATAGGAACATATATAATACAAAGGGCTTAATATGAAATAGTTATAGGAACATATATAATACAAAGGGTTTAATATGAATCTGTTATAGGAACATATATAATACAAAGGGTTTAATATTAAACCGTTAAAGGAACATATATAATACAAAGGGTTTAATATTAAACCGTTAAAGGAACATATATAATACAAAGGGTTTAATATTAAACTGTTATAGGAACATATATAATACAAAGGGTTTAATATTAAACCGTTACAGGAACATATATAATACAAAGGGTTTAATAATAAACTGTTACAGGAACATATATAATGCAAAGGGTTTAATATTAAACCGTTACAGGAACATATATAATACAAAGGGTTTAATATGAAACCGTTACAGGAACATATATAATACAAAGGGTTTAATATGAAACCGTTATAGGAACATATATAATACAAAGGGTTTAATATTAAACCGTTACAGGAACATATATAATACAAAGGGTTTAATAATAAACTGTTACAGGAACATATATAATGCAAAGGGTTTAATATGAAACCGTTACAGGAACATATATAATACAAAGGGTTTAATATGAAACAGTTACAGGAACATATATAATACAAAGGGTTTAATATTAAACCGTTACAGGAACATATATAATACAAAGGGTTTAATATGAAATAGTTATAGGAACATATATAATACAAAGGGTTTAATATTAAACTGTTATAGGAACATATATAATGCAAAGGGTTTAATATTAAACTGTTATAGGAACATATATAATACAAAGGGTTTAATATTAAACTGTTATAGGAACATATATAATGCAAAGGGTTTAATATTAAACCGTTAAAGGAACATATATAATACAAAGGGTTTAATATTAAACTGTTATAGGAACATATATAATACAAAGGGCTTAATATGAAATAGTTATAGGAACATATATAATACAAAGGGTTTAATATGAATCTGTTATAGGAACATATATAATACAAAGGGTTTAATATTAAACCGTTAAAGGAACATATATAATACAAAGGGTTTAATATTAAACCGTTAAAGGAACATATATAATACAAAGGGTTTAATATTAAACCGTTATAGGAACATATATAATACAAAGGGTTTAATATTAAACTGTTATAGGAACATATATAATACAAAGGGTTTAATATTAAACTGTTATAGGAACATATATAATACAAAGGGTTTAATATTAAACTGTTATAGGAACATATATAATACAAAGGGTTAAATATGTGGGGTTTGTGTTGGTTATAGTATGAGAATTATCGTTATGTAAGTATTTAAATCTCCCCTCTCTATACGCTTGGCCCGTATGAAAGCGTTTCAGCCCCCGTATCCGCTTAGTATCCGGGTGCCTTCTGACAATTGCATTATTATTATTGTAAATATTGTTATTATTAATAATGTTGTTATTATTGTTGTTGTTGTTGTTATTTTGCACGCATGTATGGAGGGATTTCCACCCCAAATCATTTCCCTTGCAGAAGAGACACTTGGCTGAACACATCTCTGCTCAGGGTTGCGCATGTGCAGTGTACTCGCCGTCAGCCGGCTCCAGCTGACTGACAGCACTGTAGATATACATAGGTTATAATAGGCATGTGTGCTGTATGTGTATGGTTATTGCAGCGGAGGGTATCAGGAGTAGTGTATACAGGGCAGGGCTGGTAGGATTCAGTCTAGGTGGCAGGTCTAGGCGTGTGGTACACGTGCCATATGTGCAAAATCAGTCCTGTCCCGAACACACCTAAAGAAAGGAAATGCATAGCAAACCAATACAAGGAGCATAGAAAGGACCCAGACAAGCTGCCTGCAGACCTTGTCACTAAAGCTTTAAATCAGAGCTGTCAACCCAAAATATGATGTTTTGTGCGGACGTGTAGGATGTATATCACGGGGGGTAAGGGTGTACGGAGTAAGGATACGTCACTGTATAGGGAACATTATGCTCAAGCCCCGTGTAATACAGAGATGTATAATAGCGGTTCTGTTCTTCATTCCCGACGCTCTTTAAAGGGACGCTCTGACATCATCAAAGTGTGAAAGGGGCAGTTTACTGACCCTAGCAGCCCCACCATAGAATAATCCACATTAACCCTCTGTGGGGACTTTAAAAATAAATAAAAGCACGTACTTGAGCTAGAAGCTGCAGCTGCCCTCCTCCTCCATGGGGCAACAATCCTAGCCGCTGATTGGCTGCTTAAGGCAGGAAAGCACTGAAATCAGTAGGGATTCTTTCTGCCCCTGCTGATCGGGGGTCTAATAGCCCCCTGCCCGCAGCGTTCACCGAGCCTGCGCCGGAAGAGACTGGAATGAGTTTAACGCTTGCTGGGAGACCCTACGGCTGAAGGCATCTCATGCGTAGAAAGTACCCGGGGATCAGACGGAAGGGGCAAATGCGTTAACAGGGGAAGCAAGAACATTTAAAGGGACCTGTCAGCTGTCATGTGCTGCCGGGAGTGCCCCCTAAGGTGTTAAACACGTTATGTTATATACAGTGCAGTATTATATATATTATATCCCTGACCAGCGGAATAACTCGCTTGTTTTCTGTCTCGTGGATAAATATTTGAGGTCTCGGGGCTCTCAGACGCGCTGTCTGGGGGGAGGTTCAGCCAAACGGACTTTATTTTCTCTCTTCACACGCAAAGCCTTCTACGCGCCCCCCCTATTATTTTCAGCACTTTATTTCTGGGTCATTTTATTTTAATGAACAGCTATTCCCATAAACGCTAAGAATGTTAAAAGCAATGCCCCCCCCCCCCTGCTAGACAACACTGAGTGCATATTAACCTGCTGAAGACAAGGGGCTGCCGGGGGCCGGCGGTGGGAATCCGCGCATGAGCGGCAAATCTGATACAATAGAGCCACTTTGTATCGATGCTAAATGTAACCGCTGGTCCTTGGCAATATTTATGTGAAAAAGGAAGATAACAGCAAAAAACCCAAACGTCATTAATTTCAAAACTCCGCTTTACACTGTTATAGGGGCAGCGCGCACCCCTATCAGCGAGAGCGCCGCCAACAGCATCAGAGCGCCGCCAACAGCATCAGAGCGCCGCCAACAGCATCAGAGCGCCGCCAACAGCATCAGAGCAGCGCCATCGCTTTGCAGCGTCCGAGAGTGGAATTTAAAGGTAGTCATGGGGGGGGGGTTATCGTTTCTTGAGCCGAGGGCAGCCTCGCAGCTTAAACGTTACTGGAGAGAGTACTTCAGCTCATGCTGCAGCTGCCAAAAGGTCCCCAGAAGAACTGAAGAAAATAGTTACAGAAGGAGGCTGTCTGTACGAAGAAGTGTTTAACCGACGAGACCGTAGGGGAGAAGCATGGAGGGACAGGTTTACCCCGACGCTCCCATTCAGGGAATCCGAGGCGCTGGTAAGAGAAGTTACCCGTTGCGTTTCGCTCGCATCCAAGCGTTTGGAAAACCCGAGTGGAGACGTTTGTCCTTTTGGAAAAAAACCTCGGCGGTTGGTGTGTCGTGGTTGGCGATAACGGTGCTGCTCTTCCGCCGGGCATTACCGGGGTATGGCGGTAACGTATGGTCATAATATGATGCCTTTTGTTGGCTTTGGTTGAGGAGGCTGGGTTTGGTGGAAGTTGATGAAGATGATATTAAGGGGGTTTCGGCCCCCCCATGACCAAGAATACGAATCAAAACCGAACGCAAAGGCGAGCGACCCAAAAGTGAAGTCGCCCTCGGGAACCGAACGCGAAGGGCTTGGGCAAGAATTTCGATACGGTTGACGCAGTCAATGCCAAAAAAGTACGTAGGATGTTTTGAGAGCCTGCGTAACGCGTCGGGCTGAGCTGTCAGACATGCTGCCGCGTTTCAAGCCTCCACATAAGCCGCAGCCGTCGATGAACCTCGACCTTCAACACCGAGACGGGGCAGATAGAGGAAGGTACAGCCGCTAGTGACCTGCCTGCCCTGATGGGTGTTAAAAGATGACCCTCTTCCCCTCTCTCCTACCCCCCCGACCTCCGGCGACTCGGCCCAACACCCCCGCCACCTCTCAGCCTTCCGGTGTGCTCGCCGTCTTCCCGGTGTCTTTATCATATCATTCCTGCTTTAAGCATATGCTTGTGTTATTTTAGGGTTAATTGTTATGATTTTGGCTAAACAATGTTTTCCCGTATAAATGAACGGTAATTGCTCCCTCGCTTTACGCCTTTCAGGTTTTGGATAGCGGGGATATCTCTGTGTGGTTTTAAAGCGGCTGTTCCTCCAGAACGTTAAACCACAAAACCTCCGCAGATCACAGAAAAAAAAACACCAAGCTTTAAAAAGCTTTATTTTATTATTTTTTTTCTCCAGTTTCTACAGCAGCAACCTATCAAAAGCCTGCTTTTGTGTCACCTGACAATTGGGGATTTATGAATGAGGCAAAATTTAAATGTTTAAAGGACTATTTGTGAGACAGGTTCGGGCGTTCAGCTGGACTAGGAATGAGGATTCCGCTTTTACATTTTAAGTGGAACGGCCCCTTTAATATTAGGGAAGCAGAAACAGGAGCAAACTGCTGCCTGCGCGATATGAGAGGCTTTGTTTGTGCGAGTAATGCGAGCGGCCCCGGCACTGGCATGAAACCAGCTCATATTATCTGCGCCGTGCGGACCCGGGCAAATTACCAGCGAGGTACCGAGCGAGCTTTCATTTACTGCCTGCCGCTTGCCTGAATGTACAGTAGAAAACCTCTTAACTTTTTTTTTGCTTGCCTGCTTTACAAGCAATTCTTTTCCATGAGCCTCGACAAACCAGTGCCCGTAGGCCGGGGTTTTGTTATCCTGAATCCGGGACCTGACTCTTTCATGCAGGGACGTGGTGAAGCGGGTGCTGTGAGGCTCCCAGTGGGGTCACTTAATGCATGTTACGGGGCCCCGCTGGGTGCCTCACGGCGCTCGCCTCACCGCAACCCAGCAGAAAAAGCATAGGGTGCCGGATTACTGATGGCAGATGATAGGCAGCGGCGGGGCAGATCCCTGTATAGCATAGTGTCAGAGTCACTGTGTGTAAATGGATAGGGCCGGAGTCAGTGTGTGTATGGATAGTGCCGGAGTCAGTGTGTGTAAATGGATAGTGCCGGAGTCAGTGTGTGCGTGTATAATACTAGAGTCAGTGTGTGTAAATGGATAGTGCCGGAGTCAGTGTGTGTAAATGGATAGTGCCGGAGTCAGTGTGTGTAAATGGATAGTGCCGGAGTCAGTGTGTGTAAATGGATAGTGCCGGAGTCAGTGTGTGTAAATGGATAGTGCCGGAGTCAGTGTGTGTAAATGGATAGTGCCGGAGTCAGTGTGTGTAAATGGATAGTGCCGGAGTCAGTGTGTGTATGGATAGTGCTGGGTCAGTATGTCCGCTGTATTGTAGAGCCAGTTTCATTGTGTATGTGTGTACATGAGAGTAGGATGTTAGTGCGCGTGTGTTACTGTATGGTGTTAGCGTGTGTAAATGCATGTTAGTGTATGGCATGCCTCGACGACCCCAGCTGCCAGGAACATAGAAACATGATTGGGAAAGAAAAAAAAGAGCTGGCTTCTGGATCCAAACCTCACAGGCAGAACCTTCTGGCTGTTTTGGAAGCGGCTTTGAACAGATTGTTGATTTTCTCTCTGGTCCATCGTTGGGTTCCTTTGCAGAATGTGACTCGTGGGTCTCTTCCTGGCAGAGCCGATGGGACCAGCTGTCACACGGAGGACTTCAGCTTATTTACTCATCATGTGGTCGCCGGCGTTTTGTTCATTGTATCTGTGACGGTGAATCCCAGCCACGGTGCTCGGCGTTCCAAGGGGGCAGATTTTAGCCTCACGGTTTTTCCCGTAGCTCTTTTGGGCTCCCGGCGTGTAAACGTTAACCGGGTCCGCGTCCGGATTGAGTGCGCCGCGGGCTTTAAACAAACCGCTTAACTGCTTTAGTAAATGTGACGTGGAATCTGTTCTTGGATAATGTGGGTCTTCATTAACCATTTATAAGGTGATGCGCCAACCGGTTAATCCCAGGAGTTGGGGGCCGATGACGTACTTTTCCTTTTAAACTGCGTTTAATAAACGCCAATAATTTACTGCGATGTCAGCCTAGGACAACCAAGAAAGAAATTGTGTATATCCTTCGGTGTGAGTCTTTCTGACGCGCAATGTGATTGTTACCCGAGGGTGTTACACACGCAACCATTCAAAAGTTTGGGGTCACTTAGAAAGCTCCTCTTTTTAGAAAGAAAAGCACATTTTCCCCATTAAAATAACATAAAATGAATCAGAAATTCAGCGCAGACGGGGTTAATGTTGTAAATGACTATTGTAGCTTGAAACAGCTGATTTTTAATGGAATCTCTTCCCGGGCGTACAGAGACCCTTTATCACTCCCATCACTCCTGTGTTCCAATGGTCCTTTATCACTCCCATCACTCCTGTGTTCCAATGGCCCTTTATCACTCCCATCACTCCTATCACTCCTGTGTTCCAATGGCCCTTTATCACTCCCATCACTCCTGTGTTCCATTAAGGGGTTAAAGACTTTTAACTGTCCCTTATTACAACATTCAATATTATTATTATTTATTCATTTATATAGCGCCTTCATATACCACAGATAACCTGGACATAACACTCGCACTCCCTGGTCCATTTCATGTTATTTGAATGGGGGGAAGTCACCCCAAATATTGGAAGATGTATATTACTATGTTACAGACATTACGGCATCAGCGTTCTCTTCGGTCTCTTTACGCGTACGGATAGCGTTGTTGTCGTGTTACAGATCTTTTAACGTTAACCTGTCGTTTGCTTTTGCAGAAATCATGACTAGCTCAGGAAAAGAAAACTCTCGGCTGAAGAGCTACAAGAACAAGTCCTTGAACCCCGACGAGATGCGTCGGAGGAGAGAGGAAGAGGGGCTGCAGCTGCGCAAGCAGAAACGGGAGGAGCAGGTGAGCGTTCGTTCAAAGTCTTGGAGCGTCACAAGAATATATATATATATATGCTTCCCCCTTTTGCCCCCCCCCTCATTTCACACATCATGGAGGGGGTGACCCTATATTGCCACCATGTATGAGACCTTGTTGGCCCCCTGAGTCTACTTTGCAACCACATATGGTGTGGGTGGTTGGCACTGAAAGGGTTAATCTAAACATGCTCCGATCCTCTTTGATTTTGGGGTGAAATGGTGGCGTTGGCTCAGTTACCGCAAAGGAGAATCCCGGTCCCTTGATTCGTTGGAATAGATGCTAAGAAACGTTCCCGGCCCCGAGATGACGTTTTGTGTTTCTTCCCCCAGCTCTTCAAGCGTCGGAACGTGGCGACTGCGGAGGAAGCCGCCGAGGAGGAGGGCATGACCGACGGCAACTTCCACGAGACACAGATCAACAACATGGAGATGGCTTCGGTGAGCGCAGGGCTTCGGGGCTCGCTGCGTGCGCCGCGCCGGACACCAGGGCCGCGCCGGGGTCACTTGGCTATCAGGGCCAATACATTTAATGTTATTTGAGAGCCAGGGGCCAGCAGAAGATCCAGCGCCTGCACTTTGGTTTGTTTATTCCAACCCCCAGAGGTGTCCACCTTGTGTCGACCACCTTCTGCAGATTTTCAGGCTTTTTCACGTGAAGCCGGCCTTGCTTCGTCTAGTGTGACGTGCGTGTGGCCAGCGTGGAATCGCGTGTTTTGACACACGGTACACGCAGTCACATGCAGCCTGCTCACCAGGCTTCTGTTTACACTGAATGTTTGCCTTTGAATAAATTTTAAGAATATCGACGCTCTCCTCGAAGGCAGAATTAAAAAATATAGCAGTTTCTAGCAAAACGGGAACGTCATTTTATACACAAAATGTAGCGGCCCTCCGTGTAAAGCTGCGGCCCTCCGTGTAAAGCTGCGGCTCTCCGTGTAAAGCTGCGGCCCTCCGTGTAAAGCTGCGGCCCTCCGTGTAAAGCTGAGTGTGCTGCGATAGCCGCACCGAGTAACCCAGACACCTCAGTATTCACGTCGGACGGACGTTCACCTGCCCCCCGACCCGGCAGGATGGAAACACTAAGTGATTAGGTTCACATGCATGCAGACGCTTTACGTTATACATGTATGTTATATGTGTGCACCGGTGTTCATTAATGTTAATGGCGTTTAGGAGCCATTGAGGGAGACATCGGTCAGCATTTCTTGTTAAGTTGCCGTTTGCATTGTGTCATTACTTTTCTCTCTTTTCTCTTCTCTCTCTCTCATTCTCGTTCTCCCTCTCTCTTCTCTTCCTCCCTCCTCTCTTTCTCTCTCTCTCTCTCTTTCTCTCTCGCAGAGCGGGGTGATCACGGCTGACATGATAGACATGATTTTCTCCAATAACCCAGAACAGCAGCTCGCAGCGACGCAGAAGTTCAGAAAGCTTCTCTCAAAAGGTAACCTGCGCGGAGACAGACGAGTAATTGGTGCCGGTTAATTCTATTTTTGGCAAACCATTGTGGCTTCGGCTCCCCGAGTATAGTGTATGGTTCAGTCAGTAAGGTGATAAAAACAGAATCTCACTGATTTTAAATATGCTTTGTACTGGGCCGTCCAAGCTATTCTTGCAGCAGATGCTGGGTGGTGTCGGCCACTCATAATGTAACTTCACTTAGTGAATAAACCCCTTTGTTTTAACATGCTGCTTGGATGCATCCTACTTTTGGGTCACAATATAGCGAATGGGGGCTCCTTCTTTTAGTCCTGGTGCTCTTTTGTCCATTAACTCTCCGTGTGTGGCACAGCGGTCCCTTCCCCACATGTGATGGATAAACTCCTCGTCAGCGATACTGTGGAGCGGTTACAAACCGTAAAACACATGAACGATTCAATGCTTCGGAAACAGGGTGGAGAATAGCGCCCCCCGGTGACACATCCTTAAGTTTTTTGCTAAAACAGACATGAGAATTAAAGCTCCATCTGTTTAATAGAAACCCAGAACCTGCTGGCAGGTCGGCCCCCAGTGGCCCCCGTCTAGCCGCCGTTTCTCCTTCTGTAACGACTCAAACCTTAATCAGTCGTTGGTCTCGTCTTAGATTCAGGAGCCGTATGTCTATCCCATGCATGTTTAATACCCTCACTGTATCAACCTCTACCACCTCTGCTGGGAGACTGCTCCATTTATCTAGATTCAGGAGCAGTATGCCAATCCCTTGCGTGTTTAAATCCCCTCGCTATGTTGTGTAGCGAGAGACTATGTGTACAAAAAAAAATTGCGTGTTCATTTTGAGAGATGAGCCGTGTGCCAGCGGTTGGCGTGTATCCCGCGTTTTCCTGCCGTGTGATATCCTTGTGCTCACCGTACGCCTAGAATCCGCTCGCTATCCGTCTGTCGTTATCCCCGCTGCCTGGAGTGATTGGAAAGCGATGAGGGACATTCGGAGTGAATAGAACGGGGCGTTCCGGGTCCTGACCCTGTCAGTGTTAATACTGCGCCCGGGGGGAGGTCTGATTTAAATCATGTGATTTAAAAAAAATCAGAGATTCTTATCAGTTAACAAAACTATGATGTAATAAGCTGATACAGTAAATAAACTAAACAGACTAATACATAGAATAGTATGTATATATATATATATATAGGGGTAGTAGAAGTATTATTAAACACTCATCTACAGACACCAGACAAGCCAGAAGGCTTGTTTTTCCCTCAGAAATCTCATGGTGCTTCAACAACCACAAGGGATTCTGGGTAGGCGCATGCAAATAAGGTTAACAATGATCACCTTTGCCTCTATATCCACTTTATACATGGATCCCTTGAGAGTAATTGCCCGCTGTACAAGACAGCCTTTAGACAAAACTCAGGAAGATGTACAATAGCCAGACCACCGCTCCTGGACAGCTGTTTCGTCCTTCATGGGACTCGTCAGCATGAGGTTGTGATACCGGCGCATATATATATATATATATATAATATATATATATACACGTCCTCTATTCCCAGGTACCCTACAAATAAAAAGTTTCTCAAGCTAATTATTTGTTGCCTCAGTTGTGATAAATCTTACAACACAAGTTTTTTGCGGCTGTGCAATTCAGAGCAAATTAAATTTGTTGGGGAGGAAAAAATCTGATTTAAATAAAAATAAATACATCATGATTTTTTCCCTTAACTCGTTTTGCCATGGCAACCAATACAATCCCACTGCTGATTAGATTTTTATGGGTTTATATATATATATATATTTTTAGATATGTGTGTGTGTATATATATATATCTATCTATATATCTATATATATAATCATGTTTCTAAGTAATCCCGATATTGTTTGTTTCATTGGCTGGGGCTTTTAATTTCTTTCTCGTTTATTTGACCCCAAAGTTTACAGAGGCTAAGCTGCCCTCTTATGTCTTTCCAGAACCTAATCCCCCCATCGATGAGGTCATCGGGACCCCTGGGGTAGTCGCCAGGTTTGTGGAGTTTTTGAAGAGGAAAGAAAACTGTACACTACAGGTAAAAAAAAATAAGTAAATTTGGGAGTAAATAAAAAAAATGAAGTATTTCTAATGCAAAGCGGGGGAAATGTTTAAAGGGACAGCGACGCCAGCCCTCCATTTAAATGGACGTCGGCAACGGTTCTGCACGGATCAGGCGGGTTTTACAGGAAATCGGTGCTTTTGAAACTAGAAGCAGGCGAAGCGAGGAGGTGCAATTCACATGCGGGGGGGGGTTAGAGACGGCCACGTATGAGACCCCACTGATTTAAAAGAAAACGTAGTCTATCTTGGCTCTGCGTAAACTCATTTGTTTCTGTGAGTCTATTTGGTGTGCGATAAACTACTTGTTATGTCTTTGTTACCAGTTGTACAGCGATACAGAATACGACGGTGCTTTATGAGACAGTAAGCAATAATAATCACTGTAGATTGGGGCATTTTCACGACGTGAAGGGTCCTGGCTCTACTCTCCTGAACGTGACCGGCCCCCGTGGATTTACAGATATCGTACGGATAAATGTCTTTAATAAAGTTTCTCTTTCCCAGTTCGAGGCCGCGTGGGTTTTAACAAACATCGCGTCGGGGAACTCGCTGCAGACGCGCATCGTGATCCAGGCCGGCGCCGTCCCCATCTTCATAGAACTGCTGAGCTCAGAGTTTGAGGACGTGCAGGAACAGGTAACCGGCACCCGTCATATCCGCCCCGAACCCAGAAACCAGGATAACGTAACCGGCAGCTTGTGAACGTGGTTCCTCGCACGCTCGCTCGCACGCCTGATTGACATAACGAAGCACCAGTGAGTGAGCGACGGCTCGTTTAATACAAACCCAAGTGTTTCTGCCCCATCGGTATTACTTACGCAAGATGCAGGTCCGGGTATTTTCACAATTCTGGTTGTTAGGAATAACCCTGCCTGCCGCACGCCGTCACAAACTGCTGTCATCCCCCCCGCGTGTCGCCGGTAACACGTTTCACGCGTGTCCTTCCTCCCCGCAGGCCGTCTGGGCTCTGGGTAACATCGCCGGAGACAGCACCGTGTGCCGGGACTACGTGCTGGACTGTAACATCGTGCCTTCCCTGTTACAGTGAGTACCGAGCCTCACGCTTTTTATTACTTAAAGATAGGCCTGGCGTATGGGAAGCTTATCGTGGAGTCGCGCATGCGCTGCGTGTGGAGAACCCGCTTCAGAGGGGCTCATTAATGCGAAAATCCGTTCAATTGTCACTTTTTGTTTTTAAGCGGATACATTTTGTTTTTAAGCGGATACATTGTTTGCGCCGGGGGTTACAATGTTATTCTGGACTTTATGACTATTTAACGCTTCATGTTTAACCTTTTCAGTCCCAGTTTATTTCATAATTCATTGCCGCTCTCTGGGGCAGAAAGGGTTATTGCAGTGGTGTTACACAGGGGGGTCCCAGGCTTTACGGATGCCCCTAACGATCCTTGGGGGACAAGTGAGCCGTTTGAAAGAGGCTGAACATCTTATGAGCGAGCGCACGGCGTGTAACGCACCTCGGGCTCCGTAGCGTAAGTTCCGTCAGTAGCTTCTTCCGGGACGTTTAGATCGGGAACAGGGGTCCTCGGAGAGCCCCTCGCCGCAGCCTGCGGGGCAAGCAGGATTTTGTTTACTGGCATTCACGTTCTCTTCTGTCAGACCTGCGTTTGTCTTCTCGCTTCCGTTTAACCCCCGGGTCTCTGTCTTTGTCGCTTTTTAGATTACTTTCCAAGCAGAATCGTCTCACCATGACCCGAAATGCGGTGTGGGCCTTGTCTAACCTGTGCCGCGGGAAGAACCCCCCGCCGGAGTTCTCCAAGGTGAGTTCTGTGACCGAGACAACACTTCCACCAGCCATCGGGTTACAACTCCCAGAATGCTGAGCCAGCCTGGAGTCACTAGAGATGCAGGCCAGCCACACCAGGAAAGCTGCCGTCCATAACCGATGCGAGGAGAGAAATGACCCGGATCGCAAATGTTTTTTGGGTTTTTCTATGTTCTGCTTGTTTTGATTATATCCGGCAGTTACGTTCATCGTTTGCGGGATGTGTTGCCGTGCCGGCAATCCCGGCTGCGCCGCCGCGTGTTTTCTCTTGTTATTAGCATGATGTGCAGGTTTCATGCGTTTTTCCGCCCCGCAGGTCTCCCCGTGCCTGAATGTCCTGTCCTGGCTTCTCTTCGTGATGGACACCGACGTGCTGGCGGACGCCTGCTGGGCTCTCTCGTACCTGTCGGACGGACCCAACGATAAGATCCAGGCTGTGATCGATGCCGGCGTGTGCAGACGATTGGTGGAAATGTTAATGTAAGACCCCCGCGATGACGTGTACTTCTTTTTATATTGATTAGCAGCCCCCCGCGTCATTAAACGCATACCGGGGGGGGGTGAATATTATCACATGTAGTAGATTTTTCCAGTCTTGTAACGCGTGATTCGTTATCGCAGGCTGATGCGTTGTTTCTGGTTCCGCAGGCACAACGATTATAAGGTGGTCTCTCCGGCGCTGAGGGCTGTCGGAAACATCGTCACTGGGGATGATATCCAGACACAGGTTAGCCGCGTCAATCTCTGTGTTCTATGTGTTAAACACGTGTTCCTGTCCGAGGTACATATATGTTAACTGTTAATACGGCCCCTGATATAGTAGAGGGTAATACAGCGAGGGGATTAAACACGCGCGGGATAGACATACGGCTCCTGAATCTAAGACGAGACCAACGACTGATTAAGGTTTGAGTCGTTACAGCAGGAGAACCTGGCAGACTAGACGGGGGCCGAGTGGGGCCGATCTGCTGTCACCTTCTATGTTTTTGGAGTAGAAACCCTAGCCGGTGACGGGATGGTACGAACGCTAGTCTGTATAACGATCATTATGTTCGCGTCGTTGCCTGAGGATCTACCTGTCCGTCCGCAGGTCATCCTGAACTGCTCAGCCCTGCAGAGCCTACTGCACCTTCTCAGCAGCCCCAAAGAGTCCATCAAGAAGGAGGCCTGCTGGACAATATCCAACATCACAGCGGGGAACAGGGTCCAGATCCAGGTAAGCGACCCGTGCCGGGGATATATGGGCTTTAAAGCATGGGCAAGCTTTCATAAAGAATCTGGTTAACCGGCCGTATTCATGATTAAAAGTAGATTGTGGCTTTTAGTTGGCAGAGCTCCGCCGCGGGCTCGGGGCTGCGGTTGGGGGCAGCGATGGCTGTAGGGGCATTCTCTCGGTACAGGGGACGCGATACGGCTCGCCCGTAGAAGTTAATATATTTTTTTTTCTTTCCCTCCTTTGCACGCAGACGGTAATAGACGCGAATATCTTCCCGGCTCTCATAAACATCCTGCAGACAGCGGAGTTCAGGACACGGAAGGAGGCTGCCTGGGCGATCACCAACGCCACGTCCGGGGGCTCTGCCGAACAGATCAAGTACGACATCCGGCGTGTTAACCCCTCCTGGCGCTGTCATGTGTGTCTGCGGCGGTGTAAATGGCCACGGATCGGGGCTGAATGGCTACTCAGGTTGCCCGGAGTCCTGGGGCCACAATTGATGTATTTAGGAAATGTATTACCGGGAAGAACGCGTTTCTCAAGTATTTTCCTGGAGAGCGGGGGGCTGCGTCCTCCGATGCATCGTCGTATTGCTCGGCCGCTACGCATGTCCTGTTAGACCGCTAACGCTCCTTTAAGCGCTCCGGCTATTATCCTCTTAGATGGGCCGGTGAGAAACGATCATCGTGCAGGGAACGGGGCGACCGTACGATGTTTGGTTGTGCCGTCTGTCCTGACTCGTCCGTCACCCTTTCTGTTCCGTCCCGCAGGTATCTCGTGGACTTGGGCTGCATTAAACCTCTCTGCGACCTCCTGACGGTCATGGACTCCAAGATCGTACAGGTGGCTCTCAATGGCTTGGAGAACATCTTGCGGTTGGGCGAGCAGGAGGCCAAGCGGAACGGTACCGGCATTAACCCTTACTGCGCCCTCATTGAAGAAGCCTATGGTAAGTGCAGGGCTGTCCGCGGGGGCCGGTCCTTCGCCTCTCCCACCCGCTCTGCTCCTTATGACACGCGGCGTATCCCCGGTAGGTGACCTGTTGCGTGTTTTGCGCTTGACTTTCAGGCCTTGACAAAATCGAGTTCCTGCAGAGTCACGAGAACCAGGAGATTTACCAGAAGGCGTTTGACCTGATTGAGCATTATTTCGGCACGGAGGACGAAGACAGCAGCATCGCCCCCCAGGTGGACGTCAGCCAGCAGCAGTACATCTTCGAGCAGCGAGAGGCGCCGATGGAAGGCTTCCAGCTCTGAGCTCCAGCCCCGGCCCAGCATGCCACGGAGCTTAGTCCTTTCATGTCCCCTCACCTGTTTGCTGTGTGCGCGGTACCCTCTCTCTCTCTCTCTCTCTCTCTCTCTCTCCCCCGCTCCCCTCCTTCATGCTTGTCTTCTCTTTATTTTCCCGTTCTCTCTGCACATTAGTTTATCTCTTCTTTATTTTATTTAACCCCCTCCTACGGGCGAGCAGGGCCGGCAGTGGAAGAAGTTGTCGGTTCCTGCGCCACCCAGAGGACTTCTTCGGCTTCTCCACCCGCTTCCCTTCTTCCTCCTTTGCTTTTATTTTTGGACATACGCCATTCTCGGCTATCTGCCGTCGCCCCAGCGGGACCTCCCGTCCCGGTCGTCAGAAGAGGACGGCGCCGATGACGAGCCTCGTCCCGCACCACTACAGTTTGGCGTTACTGATGTGCTTTTTACATATCTCCATCTCCCGATCGACTCGAATATATACTTAAAAGGACGCGGAAACCCCCCCTTTGCACAAGCGAAGCATCTTCAGCGAACACAGAGACAAAGAACCGAACGGACTTACCGCACACGAGACGATACTGACGGGCGCCATCGCGGTCCCCGGGGGCCGCTACAATTCAAAGGAGACTCGCTTTGGGACGCGTACTGGTCATTTCAAACGCACTGCTGTAAAAAAACAAAAAGAACCCCCCCCCCCCATCTGCGAAGCCCCCAGCAGAACGATCGGAGCGGGAGAAGCGTGCACTCGCTCCTTGCTGTGAACGTGCAAGGCATCCGGCACTAATATTCAGCAAAAAAATTGTGAAATCAAGAAACAAAACATAAAAAATATGTTAATAAGCTAACTTCTGCACCCAAAGCCTTCAGTGGGGGGAAAAAACTTTTGGCAACATTTTGACCGTCTCAATTCAAAAGAAGGTTTAACCACCAAGATGGTCTGCGGACTGCCTTTTTTTTTTTTTTTATTTCAAGATTTTATTTTTTTTAATTGTTTTTTTTTTGTGTCTCTCTGCCCGTCGACCCCATAAGACTGTGGACCGCTGCTGTTCAATTGTTACCCCCACCCCCGGAGACACATGACGGACATTGGATTACTGATGAGGACTTTTCTAGTGACTATTTAAATGTAAAAAAAAAAGAAAGAAAAAGACCAAAAAAAAACAAAACAAGAAAAACACAACACTCCCCCCGCCCGTCCCTTCCCCCGCCCCAAGGCAACCTCCCTAAAATGTGATCAGACTTCATCTTGCTTTGTGGGAACCCCGACGGTCCCTCTGGCTCTGATACGGTCCCCACCGGCAAAGTCTTCTCCATCCATCTGGTTTACAAACAAAGCCCAGCCTAGCTTAGATTATATAGAAATATATATATTTTTGGGTTTAAAAATGATCGCTTTAGTTCTTAATGTAGACATTATGTGTGTCCTTATTCCCAGGATTTGGGTGATAAAGAGCGGTGGCTCCAGCGTGGCCCTTCTACCGGATCATGTGCTGTTAGCCACACTAACGAAGAAAACACTGGTTTTAACCGTATGTATATATATTTAGGTTTTCCCGCCAATGCCGTTTTTTGATAATGGTCCTCTTTAAATCTGTAACGACCTTCGTCTGCAACGTATAAGCCGACGTTCCCTAGCGAGACCCCCATCCTATATACCCAGGGGCTTCTCTCCTCGTATGATGATAAAGAACACGTTACTCGCCCTCATGAGAGAGAGTCTCGGTATCTCTACGCCGGCGTTTGGGTGGGAGAGAGAATCTCGCGTCCCCCGTAGGCTCCTCGCTATACGCAAGTATAACACGCGTTCCAAGAGCCGCCATTTTTTTTTTAATGGCCACAATCCAAATTATAACCCAACGATGAGGTTCGTTCATTCTGTTCCGGAACGTTGTGCTTCCGTCAGACAGATATAATCTCCCCTGTAGTTGGCGACGGTGATCCATAGCCGGCCGTAAGGGCCACGTATGCTAAACGCATAGCTCAAGCCCCGCGCAGGTTGTGGTCGGGTATCCAGTAGCCTCGGCACGGCTCGAGGAACGGCTACCCCATGAAGGGTTGGACCCGGCTGACAGACCTCGTGTTATGCGCAGTAGCCATCCCAACCAACACAGTTGCCCTTTTAGTTATTTAAATACCCGCCCGATAGCCCAACCCTGGGTTAAGCTGTTAGGTAGACCCTGGAAGCCAAGCAAGCAAACCAGATGATAAAAAATGTACATTAACCCCCCTCCCCCGTCCCAGACCCCAATCCGCAGCTTTAAAACTCAGCCTTTTTCCCTTTTTTTTCCTTTTATTTTTGTGTTATAGCAATAAAGCACTATGTGCAGGCCATACATTAACCCCGCTGTGACTATAAAAGATTGTGAGGTTTTTTTTTTTTGCTCAGATCGTGTTTAATTCAGAATTTCCCAAACCCTGCCAAGGAATTATTATTTTTCATTTCTTTTTTCTGGTGCCAGAGACGTCGCCGGTGTCTCGGAGGCGATACGTTAATCCTTCCGCGCCATTGGCTTTTTATTTTTTATTTTTTTTCCTGCTACACTTGAGAATCGGACGGTATCAGGAGCCAAAAAAACACGTAAAATACTAAAAAAAAAATGCCAAGAGCATTAGAACGGGCCGCGGAAACCCTACAGATCCAGCTTCTCCTGAGCCCTGAACTCTGCACTACGGGGAGGACTAAGGAATACTCTTTTCTTTGACTGCACTTTTAAGCTCTTTCGGACTGCGCCCGCTTCCTGCCAGCGGGAACGCCGATGATTTAGGTTTGTTTTTACGTATGGGACAGATGTTCTTTTTTCGGACATAAAAACCTTCCAAAGTTACTGCTAAAACCTGTAATCTGTGGTACATACCTCTTGCACAAATGCATAAAGCAGATGCTAAAAACCCGGAAATTACTTTATTTTAGTGACTTTAACCCTCTGTCTGCCGGCCATACAGGTAACGAGCGTACAAACTGGGGGGGGGGGGCAAGGTCCTGACTTATCCCATCAGGCTCTTTAAGGCTATATATCGGAATCTTTTCAGGTAAAAAATAATAATATACAGAATATGTTAATAAGGGAGTTTTTGTTTTAGTTGTTGACCCTTTGGTTGCTGGTTTTGGCCCCTAGGAGCAATGGTTAATTGGGCCACCGACTGTAGAGCAACGGCAGACAACCTTAAACTGCCCTGCTGCCTTTCCCAGAATCCTCTGCAGTCGGCTTGCTGAGGGTGATCAGAGTTTTAAGTCGGGGAGAGGGGCAGCCGGTATTTGGTACTTGGGTTTGGAGTCACCAAGTAAGCAACGGACAGAGTCCTTTAACCCCGCGAGAGAGAAAGCATCTGCAGTGACTGCGAGACGTTGTGGGGGGCGTAGAGGCTGTCGCTTCACGCCGTGTTTAAGGAGTTAATGTAACAGAATAATTGTCGTGTTAAAGAATCTCGTGGATCACGGAGTTCATTAAGGAATCGTAAGGCAACAAAACCAACTGCATCTGAAACCCACCGGTTTTAACTCCATCGATGTTTTCCGCTTCGAGTAAAAAGCTGTCAAGTATGGAGTGTTTATGTGTTGTCACAGTGTGTATGGAGTTAGTGTGTGTTTATGTGTTGTCACAGTGTGTATTGAGTTAGTGTGTGTTTATGTGTTGTCACAGTGTGTATGGAGTTAGTGTGTGTTGTTTGTTGCCATAGTGTGTATGGAGTTGGTGTGTGTTACTGTGTGTTGTCACAGTGTGTATGGAGTTAGTGTGTGTGGCTGTGTGTTGTCACAGTGTGTATGGAGTTAGTGTGTGTTTCTGTGTTGTCACAGTGTGTATGGAGTTGTGTGTTACTGTGCGTTGTCACAGTGTGTATGGCGTTAGTGTGTGTTGCTGTGTGTTGTCAGAGTGTATGGATTTAGTGTGTTTCTGTGTGTTGTCACATTGTGAATGGAGTTGTGTGTTACTGTGTGTTGTCATAGAGTGTATGGAGTTAGTGTGTGTTGCTGTGTTTTGTCACAGTGTGTATGGAGTTAGTGTGTGTTTCTGTGTTGTCACAGTGTGTATGGAGTTGTGTGTTACTGTGTGTTGTCACAGTGTGTATGGAGTTAGTGTGTGTTGCTGTGTTTTGTCACAGTGTGTATGGAGTTAGTGTGTGTTTCTGTGTTGTCACAGTGTGTATGGAGTTGTGTGTTACTGTGCGTTGTCACAGTGTGTATGGCGTTAGTGTGTGTTGCTGTGTGTTGTCAGAGTGTATGGATTTAGTGTGTTTCTGTGTGTTGTCACATTGTGAATGGAGTTGTGTGTTACTGTGTGTTGTCATAGAGTGTATGGAGTTAGTGTGTGTTGCTGTGTTTTGTCACAGTGTGTATGGAGTTAGTGTGTGTTTCTGTGTTGTCACAGTGTGAATGGAGTTGTGTGTTACTGTGTGTTGTCATAGAGTGTATGGAGTTAGTGTGTGTTTCTGTGTGTTGTCACAGTGTGTATGGAGTTAGCGTGTGTTGCTGTGTGTTGTCACATTGTGAATGGAGTTGTGTGTTTCTGTGTGTTGTCACAGTGTGCATGGAGTTAGTGTGTGTTTCTATGTGTTGTCACAGTGTGAATGGCGTTGTTGTGTGTTACTGTGTGTTGTCACAGTGTGTATGGAGTTAGTGTGTGTTGCTGTGTGTTGTCATAGTGTGAATGGAGTTGTGTTTCTGTGTGTTGTCACAGTGTGTATGGAGTTAGTGTGTGTTGCCATAGTGTGAATGGAGTTGTGTGTTTCTGTGTGTTGTCACAGTGTGTATGGAGTTGGTGTGTGTTACTGTGTGTTGTCACAGTGTGTATGGTGTTAGTATGAGTGTTAGTACTTGGTGTCAGTATATGTGTGAAAGTGTGTACTGTTAGTGTGTTGTTGGATTGAGTGAGTGTGTGTTACTGTACGGTGTCAGAATACACGTAAAACACACTCCAGCCAACACCATACACTAACATACATACAATACACACCTTAACAAATATGCTGACACACAGTAACACCAAATTCATGTGTACATGAACTTATGCACACGCTGACACCGTAAAAGTACATGCGCAGGAAGGGGAATTATGGGTAAACAACAGTGCAGACTTTAAGGTACTTTTGGTCATGAGAGAGTTAAGCAACTGCCTTTCTCTACAGAGCGGAGGACATGTATGTGAAGGACATGGAATGCATGCGTGTCGTGGAAGAAACGTCCGCTTTAAGAAAGCTTTGATGACCTCTGGACTGCCCAGAGTGCCCGTTGCTGGTGGCTTCGCTCCGGAGCACTTCGTTTGATCTCCCTTGGCGTGTTAAATCTATCACACTCACACGCGTGGCGATGCTGTAACACGGGGGTCCCTGGGCTTATCACAGGGGCTTCCACACTCTGACCCCTATTGCCTGCTCGTGCATGATGGGAGTTGAGGTGTTTTTTTCTGAGTTGACAGCTTCGGTGCGCGGGGAAGACGCCGGTGCCGGATCATTAATACCATCTGGAACAAATTACTTTAAATGAGCCTCCATCATGCGTGACGTAGACCCGGGTTCTAGAGCGGCGTGTGGATCGTTCCTATATGGAGCCTTAAAAGTAATTTTTTTAAAAGCACTGAATATTTCCATGTTTGGGACGAGGCTCAGCAAGGAGTCCAGAATCGGGTATTCTGCCGAATTCCAGCGAATAAAAATCCGTTCCAGCGACGTCTCTCTGATTATTCCAACGTCCGACCGCGAGTACAGAGCGGGAGCGCGGGGACTTCCTACCCGCTTACGTGGAATGTGATGTTTTAAGGGGGGGTTATTTAATGTACAAAACATACAAGAAGGAAAGCATAAAAATACAGATTTTGGGGCCCTGTTGACAAACATATTTACAGCAAAGGAGACGGCGCACACTGCGTAGATACAGACAGCGGATCGGGACCCCTCTCATCCCCTGCACACAGCACACGCCATAACCCAGAAGCCTCTCCCTCATTCCCTGCACACAACACAGTCAGCCAACCCCCCTCTCACCCTACACACACACACACACACACACACACACCAACCCAGAAGCCCCTTCCTCACCCCCAGAACACAACAAAATCCAGCACAGCATTGGTGGAAATACTGTCATGCTGGGTGGGGCATACAGCAAAGATCCAATCATAACACACTTTGTTTTAAGCCCCACCCAGCACGAAGAACATTTCCCACCCATACATTGCTTTTTTATGTTTAGAAATTCTCTTTTCTTGTGATCATTGAGCCGGGCTTTCCATGTAAAGCTGCTGTTCCGCTTAGCATCGGGAACCTCATCCCTACGCCTGCCAAACGTCCAAAACCCTCCCAGAAATAATTCACTACGTAAAATTTGCATGGATTTAGAACTTTTGTATAGAATGCTTAGTTGTCATGTGACACAAACGCAGGCATTGATAGGCTGTTGGCTTAGAGAAACGTCTTGAAGTTTCCATGTTTTGCGATTAAAACTTAAGAGGAAATAATAAAATAACGGGTCTGCATAACATACCGACGAGAACGATTAATGAACTTAAACTATTGAGGATTCTAAAGAGTCCTCGGTGACCGGACCCCTAAGAGCCCCCCGCAGCCAGGTTTACATTTAAATTCTCACTTGTGCAGCACAATCATTTTAACTTAAATTTTCCAAAACTAAACATCTCTGGACGGTCAAACTTTTTTTTTCTTCTTCTAAGATAACAAAGTCTTCATTCATAAAAAAACAAGCCTCGTGCAAAGTGTGCAAAATGTGGAGAAATCACCATAGAGACAGCCGGAACGTCTGGTTACCACAGCAACAACGTATCAGTTACCTGCCTTTTGTGTCACATGACAACCTAAGCATTGCTTGGAAAGACCGAGAGCGGGGCCAGTAATGGGAGTTTCTATTGCTAGATTTTGTTACACCTGTTTAATCTAGCGGAGCAGAGGGAACAGCACCTTTAACATAGGTGTCAGCGGCGATACCTACCGGAAGGGAACGCCCGATCGCGTGATCAGGCGTTCTTTGAATGACAATGTACCGGGGCTCGTGGCAAGCAGCCTGATCTCCCGTGTAGCGGCAGGGAGACGTACCTGTAACAGGCTTCTGGCCACATGTTTTAAGGACGGATAGGTACATGCTAAGGGGACTGAATGGGTTAAGGATGCCCATGAGGTACAAACTTGTTCTCTTTTCGCAAGCTGTGCCATCCATTTTCCAGGACACATTCATGCTGTTTAATCAAGAAAAGCCCCAAGGAAAGAGTAGGAGGCAGCGGGGCTTTTAGAGAGCCCCCCCAACGCTTTTATTACACTTAAATAGTAACTTGTACCCTTTACAGATAACAAATTTAACCCTTATCAGCCTCAACGAAAGGTTATAGACCTTATTCTATAGCCAGTTGGGCTTACGCTGTCCACGAGGAGGCAAGTTCTAAATTAAAGCCCCTTGGAGGGGGAAAGTGTAGTTGAGAAGAAGCCGCCTTGAGTGTGAGGCCGGTGTAATATATAACAAATCCAAAATTCTACAGTTTGGGGGGTGGTTGCGGTGGCGGACGCGCTCGGGTGGGTTTTGTGCCTCATTCTTTTTTAGAAGTTTCTTCCTTTAGAGCCTCATCTCTGATCCTGGCTTTCTTCTCCAAGTTGAAATTGGCGAGGGATTCGTGCCTTCCAGCCGCCTGGGAGAGAGGGGGGAAAAACCCCAAAACATTAAAAAAATAAACACACAACACACTTAGCGGGACCCTATTTATTTCACAAGCATCCAAGACACAACGGCAAAGCGCCCTTCAATGTATTAAAGACACAACAAGGACATTTATATCCACGGCAGCGTAAAGGATCAGGGTCTTTCTTGGCAGCTTAAGAGGGACTGGCCACACTTAAAAAGGACACTTGGGAAGTATGCGTGTAACCCCCGTCTAGTCGCCCCTTTTTTTTTGTCCGATGTAAAGACTCAAACCTTAATCAGTCATCGGCCTATTTTTTTTTTTTGTTGCTTTCAAGTCGTACGAGAAATCCCCAGATACAGGAAACGAATAACTCCTTAAATACGCTTCACATAACTACCGGAGCGAATAACACAAGGATTACCCCCCTCGGCACGTAAAGAGTTAACGCAACAAGGAAATATCCGTTTATATCGCTTGTCCAAAACGCTAAGAAGAAAATATGTAAGAAACGGTATTAATGAGCCCCCTGTGGAGCAGGGTCAGAAGGGGTCACTCCCTGGAGAGCACGGCCAAACACGCAGAGCTAAGAATACCCCGGGGTGACCTTGGATGCCCTCTGAGTATCCAGCTTACACTTACCATCTGAGCGGGGGAGGGAAGATGTTGGGGTTCAGTGTTACAGAGCAGTTAGCGGGGGGGCGGTGTTGGGGTATTTGGATTTGTGTAAAACACTCACCGCCTTTCCGGAGACGACCATCATGATGCAGCCGAATATCGTCATCGCCATCATAAGAACAGCGAACTTCACCCGCACCCGGCTCTTCGCTGCGTCCACCATCTCGTAACTACAAACAAACAAACAAACAAACAAACAACACGTTAGTTACTCGGGGCAAACAGAACAGCCGGAGTCTTCAGTTCCCGGGGAGACCGCGCAGGAGACTCAAGTTTTGTTTTTTTTTTTAGCTTGAGCCCCCGGTCCCCGTTACTCACGAAATGAGATCCGGAATATCCTCCACTTTCTTGAAGCGCCCCCCCCACACCAGGATCTTCTTCTCAAAGCCGGTGGGTTTGTGTCCGGGGACCTTGAAGGACGCGCCTAAAGCGGGCGAGAGACACAGCGGCTTCAGAGGGGCGAGAAAAGATCCTCTTTCCCGTCAGGTAGCGAACCCCCCAGTCATATACCCCCCACCCAGCACTGTACACTGTTATATAACCCCCCACTCCCAGCGCTGTATAGAGTAATATACCCCCCCAGCACTGTATACAGTAATATAACCCCCCAGCGCTGTATACAGTAATATAACCCCCCCAGCACTGTATACAATAATATAACCCCCCCAGCACTGTATACAGTAATATAACCCCCCCCCCAGCACTGTATACAGTAATTACTGGGAGATGAAAGCGTGGCTGTCCATGAAGATGTATCTGCCCCCCTGGTCCCAGGCAGCTCCTGTGGTAGTTACCCCGATGCCCCACTCACCCGCCTCCTTTGGCTTGGGCTCCTCGGGATTGTTGCTCAGCCATCGCCTGGCGCTCAGCAGCTTCGGGAAGGAAGCGTCTCCCAGCGGAACGGATCTCTCTGCAAAGAGAACAGAATCCGTTAAAAGCACTATTTAGGCGCTCGGCACTCCAAGCTGGCGGCTGAGGATGATTGGAGCCCTGCGATAGTGGGCAGCGCGCTGGGGGTGCGATGAAAAGTAACTTTCACTGGAATTCCACGCGTTTCGTTACAGAGTAACCCGACAGCCACCTCCGTTACAGCTCCAGTATTTCACAATGAATTTAAAGTGACAACAATATAATTTATACAGGTTAAGACAGACTGGGGCAGAAGGCGGCCCTGCGCCTGGGAGCTTACAATCTACCCCAACTGGGGTACTGGTTGCCCCACCCCCAGGGGCGGGCTGGGCCGGGGGGCAATTGCCCCCCAGGCCGCCCGAAATCTAATCTAAACGGCCGCTGGGTGCCGATGCCGGCGCTACTATAATACTTTCTTTTACTTACTATGGCAAGCCGATCCGGCCGGCAGCATCAGCACCCAGCGGCCGTGTGCGATGGCCGCCTAGTGATGGGAGCAATGCCAGCATGAGGGTTGAAAGCCTCCTCGCACGGAGCTTTCACCCCTCACGCGGCTCCCATCATCACTAGGCGGCCAATCCAATCTAAACGGCCGATGCGTGCTGCTGATGCCGCCGGCCGGCGCTACTTTAAGTTTTTTTTTTTTTTTTAAAGAAAAAAAGTATTAAAGAAGCTCCGCCCCCTCGCACTCAGACTGCTGGAGCACCGGATGTCAGTACGTAGAAAACGGCAGTCTGCAGCTACCAGGGAACGGAGGTCTCCACGAAGAAGTGGGAGATGTACAAGGTTATTAACCCAATCTATATTTGTACAAATTATATATTATTTTATTGTATTCGTTAAAAAAAAAAACGGTAGTGTCACCTCAGTCCCCAATCAGCCCCTCCCAGTGTCACCTCCGTCCCCAATCAGCCCCTCCCAGTGTCACCTCCGTCCCCAATCAGCCCCTCCCAGTGTCACCTCCGTCCCCAATCAGCCCCTCCATGTCATTACTGCCCCTCCCACTGTCACCTCTGTCCCCATTCAGCCCCTCCCACTGTCACCATTCAGCCCCTCCCACTGTCACCATTCAGCCCCTCCCACTGTCACCTCTGTCCCCATTCAGCCCCTCCCACTGTCACCTCTGTCCCCATTCAGCCCCTCCCACTGTCACCTCTGTCCCCATTCAGCCCCTCCCACTGTCACCTCTGTCCCCATTCAGCTCCCCAGTGTCAGCTCTGTCCCCAATCAGCTCTTCCAGGGAATAATATTTGGGAGTTTATGGGCCCACCTGATCCTGGTAGGACACTCATATTAGCCTTAAAAACACTTTCCCTGCTGCTGTGTGCTATACGTCCCATAATCCTCAGCCAGTATCATGGGGGGCATTTACCTGGCTGAGCATCAGGGGGACGTTAGGTTTTGCGTTTTTTTTACCATCCTTTGTTGCTATTAAATTTACTTTTGTTAACCCACATTTCAATCATATTTGTATTTTTATAATCGATATGCGTTAGAAAATCAGGAAAAGATGGGCTGATTCGGTGGCACAATGGGCCACTTGACTTGACTTGCCCCCCAGGCCTTAGGCTGCCGGCCCTCCCCTGCCCACCCCCCATGGCTAATACTCTAGGCCATGATGGGTAAGATTGCAAGCTCTTGGGACTATCCTAGCACTGAGTGCGGCTCTACACCCAACGTCACGGGCCCCTGGCCATCCTGACGCTACCGCTCCTCTAGTCACGTGTCCACCTACCAGCCAATAATCGCAGCCCGCTCCTTCTCAGCCCCGCAGCCCACATCCTCAGCCGGCGATGCGAGCTCAATGTCACCGCGCACGCCTTACGTCAGCAAGAGTACTCCACCTACAGGACAGGCAGCCAATGGGAATGTGCGTGCGCGGGTCACGTAGTTACAGCCAATAAAGCAGCTTGCATGCGTGATTCGGGTCCCGAGCACGAGGCGTGGCACGCAGGTTGCGTTCCACTTGTAGCTGAAAGGACAAATAAAAGGGAACATTTTGCAGGGCTGTCCTCCACAGTGCCTGATTGGCTGAATGGTGTTTCATTCTACGCCACGATTTCGGGTGCTTTTATTCATATTACGTCCTGCTTTGTAAACCTGACGTAACAGTGACATATATGCCTCTATTCCCACCGCGGTGTATCACTGAATATGGCAAAAAGTAAAATCCTTCACTCCCTACTCAGGAAGTAAATTAACTGCTGCGCAGCGTCAGCATCCTCTGAGGGAACCCCTTAACAAGGGCTCTTGGTTTCTATGGTGATTGCTCCATAGTTAGCACTTTGCCTCCTACCGTTTCTTTTTAAATATGACCCATATTACTTCCGTGGAGACGGGCCTGCGGGCATCAGCTGAAAATGTCCTGGAGGGCCGGCCGGCTAATCGGGGTACATTACAGAATACAGAGCTGCGAGCCCTGCTGCTTCCCTGTCAGGCAGCCGCCTGGACACCTCAGTTGGAGGATCAGCTGCTGGGAGCGCGGGGTCCTCCGGCTTTCCCAATATGGCGGCGCCCAGCGAAGTCGTGAGCTGCGAGGATTTTGCGGAGTTTCAGGTTGGAGAGGGGTGATTCTGCCTGTAATGCCCGCCAGGGAGTGGGCGCTGGGCGGGATGGCAGTCCGGCCCGCGGGTTTTGGGGGCTGAGGGGGTTAAGGCGGCTGTAAAGCTGGGTGAAGCCGAGCGGTCATTGGGACGACCCTTGGTGGCAGCTCAGTGACCCGGAGTTCATGTCGCGCTCCTGCCCGTCACACTGCACCTTCTCCGGTAACCAATAAATAGCATCCCCCGGCAGTGTTCCCGGTAGTAACCGATCACTTTTATAATAATACTTATAATATATATATGTTTAATATCTTATATATTCTCTCTCATATATATATATATATATATATATATGTGTGTGTGTGTGTATATAAATGTATATATATCTATATAAATAGGCATAGTGTGACTCGCCTCTTATTGCCACTGTTGCCTCAGAGCTTTTAACCTCTACGCGTTCCCTCTGAGTGTTGAAATGGTTAATATGTGTATTAACTGTAAGACGCTGTACTCTTTCTGTGTTTAGGTCATGAGCCCCTAATAAACTGAGGTACTGCTTTAATTGTGTTGGCTTAATTGCTTGTCCTTTTAAAGGGATCTCCCCAGCCACAACGCATCGCCTCCCCGTAGAGTTAATAAGGCGCCCTATCCTATAACGGGCTAATATAAGTAATTAAAAGAATACTTCGCCTCTCAAGGTGACTGCCCCGGCCCGGGCCATTGCTTTCAGCGTGTCTGATTAATGTTTCTGAAAACCGTTAATAAGGGATAAAATGTGTCCGAAGAAAAATATACATTATATCCATGCGGGGTGTCGGTAAATGCGCTGCACCCTGCACCTTCTGCTAATCTTGCGATATACAAATTTTTCTTCTTTAGAACAATGGTTCTAACATGGGGGATGGGGGGGCGGTAGTAGAAATAAGAACGGTTCTTCAGTTTTCTTTTTTTCTAAGTTTCATCTGTTATGTAACATGACATAACATAGTTGTTGTGATTATTACTTTATTTTCCAAATAACTTGCATTTTGTGTGTTTATGACTATAACCCGGAGTGGGAGGTATATAACATAATATACCGTATATATACATTCTATTTTACAAACGCCTGGCCGGTGAGCAGATGGCCCCTGTGCGTACCGGGGATGCTTATAAAACGTGGGAGAAATGGTCCGTGTGTACGCATCTCCAGTAAGCTTCCCGAGGGCAATAATGTGAATATACCCCTAATACCCCCTCTTTGGTTTAGTAATTTAGATTTTTCCATATCTGCAAAACTAAGTTAGTTTTTGTAATATTTTTTTTTTAACATTCTCCTTGGTTACCGTTTAGGAAATACTCCGAGTAATGAGGACCATCGACGACAGGATTGTACATGAGCTGAACACGACTATTCCCACCGTCTCCTTCGCAGGCAAAATTGACGCGGGCCAAACATGCAAGCAGCTGTATGAATCTGTAAGTGCGAAGCGCCTGATTTGGGTCGTCGGGTCGGAACTGCCAGGCTTTGGTTTTTGCTGTAAGAAAGGAGCGTCTCACCAGGAGGCTTCCAGGGTTTATTGAATGAATGGAAACCTTTGTGTGAATAGCATGGCCGCTATAGGTAGGATGCTTTTTGGGTTGAATGTGATTAAAATGTGAATTTTGGGTTTAGTTTGTGGCTGTTCTGCTAGAAATTGCATTGTATGTTCTGTATCCCAAATGCCAAGAGTAACCTGGATCTTTTTTACTTGTGCAGCTGCAGAATGCTCACCTCAGCCGGGACAAGGCCATCAAAAGCTGCATAGCTCAGACCTCCGTCACTGTGAATAAGCTCCAGGGGGACCGAAAAAAAGATTCTGATAATCTAGCGATAGTTAAACAGCTCAGGAAAGAGCAATCGAAGGTGAGACAGCCGTTTGTACGGGAAACGTGACCTATAGGATAACATGCGAGACCCCAAATATTATCTAAAGTTACAACAAGAGGCCAGAATCTAACGCTAGAGGGTCAGAGGCTGTGTGGAAGCGACTGTTATATCCCATGTTTAACACACCTGCCTCCATGTGCTGCATGTCCCACTGACTGTTTTTTTTTTTTAGTAGTAGAATTTCTTTGGAGAATAGATCTGAAAACCCCCAACAAGAGAATCTGTAAGGGTAAATTAAGAGATTGAGGCACCCCTGGACAGGCCCTGCTCCCTGCAACATTGGGGGTCTGCGGAGTTCTGGGGTGATCCAATCTTTGTTGCTCTTACGTACTTATTCCCTCTTTCAGGGTAAAATGTTTTTGTTCTGAAGCACTTAAAATAAGAAAAATGAATTTTAAATAATAGCACGTTTTAGAAATAATTAAATAAGTAATCGCGGTAGAACCTGAAATGAAAAGTTTTTAGCTGCCCCGACTCACTTTGCCCTTTCTATCCTAGTTAAAATTCTTGCAGTCCGAGCTGAACGTGGAAGAGGTTGTGAACGACAGAAGCTGGAAGGTAAAAACATTTTTATTGCGAATATTCTTGTTCATTATTGAGAAACCGTTATTTTTCCCCCATTCCGCTAATTCTTGTTCCGAGATCCGTACAGAGCACTGGTTGGTCTCGATCCGAGACGTAGCTTGTTTACCGGTGGTTGGGAGTTGTAGGCCGTCCTGTTTTGCAACACGTGGAAAATGGGGAGGAAAATGTCAATTTTTTCTTTTTTTTTTTTCTTTTCAGAAAAATGCTTTTATATGGACTATTTGTGTGGAAAAAATAAAATAAAATGAAAAACACATTATATTGAAAAAGTAAAAATGCTTTAAGGCGATTGGTCTGTTTAAAGCCACAGTACGAGCTTTTATTGTGCGTTAAGGCTGGTCCTTTTTTTTTCCCGTCTTTCCTAGGTATTTAACGAGCGTTGCCGGCTGCACTATAAACCCCCGAAGAGCCTATAATCCAAGGTAATAGATAATTACAAGGTTGACGGACAATTCAGGCAGGAGGACGCGCAGGTTCTGGAGTTCCAGCCGGATGTCAAAGTCCAGATTTTCACTGATTGCGTGCAGCCGAAAAACAGCAGATCCAACAAACTGATATGAAACGTGTTTGATTTGCGAAACCAACTTGCCGTTTTTGTATGAAATCCTGGAACGTGTTTTATAACCGTTAAATATCATTTTCAGAGGTCGACTCTTAGTTCATGATCACCACAGAAAATGACAATTTGCCCCCAAAATTTAAAAACTAGAATTAATATAGTTTAGAATAGAAAAAAAGAAAAAAAACCCTCTTTCGGGGGACATTGCCCCAGTTCATCATCCTTCACGCATGGATCTGTCCCCAGAACAAAGAGCAAAAGAACGAATATTAATGGTTTGTAGAAGATTATGCAGTTTTGAATATTTAAAAAAAAAAAAAAAAACATACAAAAATACATCACATGACCTCGTATGAAACGAATAGCATGTATCTTGTTTTCTGATCACGATAGAGGTTGTTCTATGTGGATCTCACTCTGTCTGTATATTCAGCCCTCCGCCTTCATTTACTGCATGGCTTTAAAAATAAATAAAAAAATACCGTATTGGCTCGAATATAAGCCGCACTTTTTTCCCCCACTTTAAGTCTTTAAAGTGGGGGTGCGGCCTATATTCGGGGTCTAGCACCCGACGCCCGGGACATGCAGCCCCGGGCGCCGGGCAGGCAGCGGGGTTAGGATACAGATCCCCCGCAGCGGTGCAGGGGACCCGCATCCTACTCTCCGATACGCTCAGACAGCCTCCCCTGCCAGCACTTTCCACGGGGGGGGGTGCCGGCACGGGGGGTTGTTTACCTGCATCGCCGCACGATGCGTTTTACCTCTGCCCCCAGACTTACCGGAGCAGACTCCCGGGTGTCTTGCGGGGCCGGCGGGGGACACCTACGTAATACGCGTATACGACTTCCGGTGCCTGCACATCCGCTGAGTCCCGGCACCGGAAGTTGTATACGCGTATTGCGTAGATGTCCCCCGCCGGCCTAGAAAGACAACGGGGAGTCTGCTCTGGTAAGTCGGGGGGGGGGCAGAGTGGCAGCATATCTCGGGGGGGTGGGGACAGTGGCAGCATATCTCATGGGGGGGAGGGGAGTGGCAGCATATCTCATGGGGGGGAAGGGAGTGGCAGCATGTTTTTTTGGTGCTTTTTTAAAGAAAAAAACTTTAAAAAAAGCACCAAACTTTTAGGGTGCGGCCTATATACGGGGGCGGCCTATATCCGAGCCAATACGGTATTTTTTATTTTTTTTTAATGGTTTCTTAATTCCTAAACGGTTTCTCACAAGCACTGCTTTGTTTTACAAGCTGTGGTGTACAAAACATCATTTCTATCCAGCGGACACCCTTGGATAGCATAAGAGTACCTGGGAACGTTTGGGCTCGTGGGACGCAGTCACTGGGCATTCCTGCTGACCTAGTGGAACCCCTCCCTCATTTAAGGGGGAGATGAGTGGCTCGTGTCAGATCCCCGGTCCAGTAACCAGGAGGATTCGGGGTGAGAACCAGAGAAGTGGCTCTTCTCCTGGAGTCTCTGGGCAAAGCCCGTGATTCCCAGGCTTGGCTATAAGGCAGGGGTTGCCAAACCGCGGCTCGCGAGCTGCATGTGGATCAATGCAATGAGCGGCGCAACATATCTTTATGCCGGCTCACTCAGACCTCCTGTGAGTGCGGCTGTGCACTCACCCACTCAGAGTCTCTCTACCTTCTCTGCCAACTGCTTCGGTGTCCGTCTCCTCTCCCGCAGCTCTGCTTCTTCTCTTGCCTCTCGTTGTTCTTTAGCCTTCGTCCACTTCCCCGTCCTTCTGGAGCGCTTCCTCAAAAGGGCGGAGCCTCTGTGCACACCCTCTCCCACGATTGGAGGATTGAGGGAGTAACTGCCCGTGCGGTGCATGCCATGGCTCCACCCTAATTGGGGGAAATACTCGCAAGAAGCCAGAATATTGCGGATGGATTGTGTGAATGAGTGAAAAAAAGCAACAAAATGCAAAGAAAAATTCAGTGCTCCCTGATTCTTTTTTTTTTTTGAGGGGGGTTTTTCCTTGTTTTCCGAACTCCGTACAAAATAACAAAATTGGCAACTTTTGTCAAAATTCGTACGAATCTGAATGGGCAAGTCTAAGTAAAAAACATGCGCCACTAACAATATTCTTCTGTAAGAGACCTCAAATACCAGTAAACAGCCCCAGAAAATATTTGGCTGCTATTTGTGTCCTTTGTGAATATTGGAACTAATAAATATTAATAGTTTGTATTATTTATTCATATATGTGGTTCATAAACTTTATAAACTGCGTAGAAATGAAATCACGCGCGGGTATTTCTTAATAGTTCATTTTTGTAACAAAATGTGAGTGTTTCGCGGCTCTTAAACACCTGAAGTCAAGCAAGTCTGGCCGCCCCTGCTGCAGGGTAAAGGAGTTAAATAAATAGGCGAATAACGCCCCGGGCTTTTTTGTTTGTAGTTCGGGATCGCGTTACGCACCGTAGACAGCAGCGTCTGCAAATATGGCGAGACAGACGTCATTCTTCTACTGGCGCCATTCTGGCCAAGCTTCCCCATAACCCCTGCTATCCAGCGCTCTGCACAACTGAGTGCCTTGGTCTCATTGACCAGGTCCTGAAACCCTCCAATTATTTATTGGAGCCAAATGTAAAGCCCACTCACCTTATTCTAATGCTTTTTGTTCATACTTTTTACTATTGCAACATGATTGCAACATGATTTAAGGTAATTAGCAAGGATTTCGACACATAGCACACAAATTATAACCGACAAGCAGAAACAGGCATAATGACGGAGAAAAATGCCAATAACATATCTGCTTTTAGAAAATTCACCCCCCACTCCCAATAGGCTTCTGCGCCACCCCCAACGGTATTTCTCTACCTAACACCTCGAGTCCCACGTTCCGCCATGTCTATTATAGACTAAAGGGGAAGTCACATGGAAAATAATGGAGTATAGCCCTCATATACGGTATTAACCCCCCAGCGCTGTATACAGTAATATAAGCCCCCAGCGCTGTATACAGTAATATAACCCCCAGCGCTGTATACAGTAATATAACCCCCCAGCGCTGTATACAGTAATATAACCCCCCAGCGCTGTATACAGTAATATAACCCCCAGCGCTGTATACAGTAATATACCCCCCAGCGCTGTATACAGTAATATAACCCCCCAGCGCTGTATACAGTAATATAACCCCCAGCGCTGTATACAGTAATATACCCCCAGCCCTGTATACAGTAATATAACCCCCCAGCGCTGTATACAGTAATATAACCCCCCAGCGCTGTATACAGTAATATAAGCCCCCAGCGCTGTATACAATAATATAAGCCCCAGCGCTGTATACAGTAATATAACCCCCAGCGCTGTATACAGTAATATAACCCCCAGCGCCGTATACAGTAATATAACTCCCCAGCGCTGTATACAGTAATATAATCCCCCAGCGCTGTATACAGTAATATAACTCCCCAGCACTGTATACAGTAATATAATCCCCCAGCGCTGTATACAGTAATATAACCCCCAGCGCTGTATACAGTAATATAACCCCCCAGCGCTGTATACAGTAATATAACCCCCAGTGCTGTATACAGTAATATAACCCCCAGCGCTGTATACAGTAATATAACCCCCAGCGCTGTATACAGTAATATAACCCCCAGCGCTGTATACAGTAATATAAGCCCCCAGCACTGTATACAGTAATATGACCCCCCGGCGCTGTATACAGTAATATAACCCCCAGCGCTGTATACAGTAATATAACCCCAATGAACCCTGTTCTGTAGACTTCAATTAGTCAATGCTGGTCGATTAAGACTGAGCCATTCTATCGTTCCCCACAGGCAGTATGATAAGGAGTCGGGGGGTTTAGTAGATCGGGGATCAGATAACAGAGCGAGAATCATACAAACGGTTAATACACGGCTTCCTGGGCACATTGTTACTCCCTTTAACACCCACTAGATAGCGGGTTCTGGTTGAACGGTTTCCATCACCAAACCTGCTGCAGGATTTGTTAAAAATTGTAAACGTACGATAAATTCCCAATAAAGCTCGGCTTTGCCTTTATTCACCCGGGATCCACTCGCCTGCAGGGTTTTTTTCTCTCGTGTGTATAAATCGGCGACCGTCAATCTGTAAGATCATGAATTGCTGGAAACGCTATTTTCTGCCAGTTTGGATTCATCCCAGGTTTAGCAAACCGACCTACCCTTCTACAAGTCCGGACGGCCCCCAGGAGCCCCGAAGCAAATGTACACCCAAAATATAGCATGATTATGATTCTTAACCCTTAAAAGCCTCAGGCTTGGACAAACTGGTAATTCAAACCAAGCGTCACCGAGACCTGTTCATGAAAATTAATGGCACCCACATTAACAACTGAATCTGGTATCCGACGGGATAGTTGATCTTGCGAGCGATGGAAATACACGATTTCCTCCTGCATCAAACGATTGTAAGCTCACAAGATCAGGGCCCACATGCCCTGCTTCATGACTTGGATTCTTCCGTTATTACAGTATCTTTTGCTCAATAAAAGGGTTAAAATATGGCACATGGGACACGTTTGGGGTCTCATGATTTAATTAAACCATTTTCATTGCAGTTGAATATAAAAAAAAAAACTAGTATTTCTAGGTTTAAAGCAGAGGTAAGACTTCAGTACGGCATAAAAACTGAATAGGCTACAGGTTAAAGGAGGGATTTTGCCGCGACGAGCTCAGAAATGGACAATCTCTTCCTCCCTGGATTTGTCGAGCTGACAGGAATGGACGGTCGGCCCCTGCTGCGCATGAGGAAGGGCTCGATAGATGCGCACGTGTGCATAATTATCACCACCAATGTGGACCTGAGCAAATAAGAAAAAGAAAAAACTAAATATATTTTTAGGTTATTAAGTAAATACCCAGTGTTACTAGTGACCCTTTAGGGTGGTCAGGATAGGGTTAATGACCCCTTCCAAAGCTGCAGATGCTCCGGTCACTATTTTTCGCTAGGGATTATGCCTTTGTCTCCATGATAACCGCACCACTTATTGCTCTGCACTACAGCTGCTATTTATTAACCCTTCAGAGCATCAACGAGGAAGAAAAAGCAAAGCCTCTAAACATTTGGGGGACACAGCAGTAAACATTTGGGGGCCACGGCTCTGTGGTTTCGAGGCAAGCACAGCTACCTTAACAAAGTAATTTGTTCCAGCAACAACTTGGGTCTTGTACTCGACGGCTTCGAAGGTGCTGAAGTTCGCGCCACATTTCGCCTCCGCTTGCACCTTTACCTGGAATACAGAAGAGATTGTCAGCATCGCTGCGTAAGCCAACGGACCCTCCAAAGTTACCCTAATAACATCAGGACACGCAGCCCAAAAACAAAGTAACCACGAGGTTATTACCCCCTCTCCGCCACAAAGCAGGCAGGAGGGCAGAACCCGCACATCGGCCCAAGTGTGGCTACAGAAAGCCGGTGTCCCCCAAAGCTCACTGGGCACAGCGCGGGGAATTGGAGAAGAGTAACCCAAGTTTGGTTACGGGATCGTTTCACTCCCAGCTCGCCGTCACCCCCTGGAGATCGTCTGCCTTGAGTCGCTCAGTCTTTAATTTTAAACGGAAGCTTCCGGGGGGAAAAAAAAAAATAAAAAAATTTGCTTTTTCGGGTTTATTCTGTAATGTGGGTTTGTCTACCAGATGCGTCGGGGCACGAGACGCGTCGGAGCAAACCCAGTGTGAGTAACGACTCGCAGGAGGTGACTCACTCCCCATGTGACACCGGCCTGGGAACCAGCTTACTAAAAGAATAAAATAAAGGTGCGGTTCCACTAGAGTGCTGAATCTAACCCTCGAGACGCAACATTCCTGAATACGAACCCACCCAAGACACAATTCACTTCACCCGTTTATTTTCAGGACTTAGCTGTCATGTGACACTGGGACAGCCACCGATAGGCTGTTGCAATATAATAATAAAAAACAACAACAACAAAAAACAACTTATTGGAGTGATTTAATTCTAAAGGAAAGAATAAAATGACGGCTCTGCTAAAGTTTATCCGTTTCATGCAGAGTTAGATTTTCAGAATGGAAAGGGGGTCGGACAGCCCCGGGTAATACCCCCTTTACCCTGCAGATAAGAGCCCGGGGTTTTTATTACAAGGTGGTTCGGTCCTGGGTCCTGCAGATGGTTATTTTCAACTAGACCGATAAGTCAGGAGTCCCCCCGGAGCTTTAAACTACCGCGGGCTAGTGCTGAAGTCGCCCCAGCTTGTCACCAGTATTGCCCCAGCAGTAATGCTGACTCCCCCCCCACTCACCGAGTCACAGAGCTCCTGGATCTCAGGTGTGGCGGGCTTGGCAGCCCCGAGTCCTCCGACCATAGGCATTTCGACAGCAACTCTACTACAATAACAGCGCCCAGCGGACTGTCAGGTGACTGCACGCCACGGCCATAAATAAACATGGAACATACCATCCCACCACGGCGGGAGGGGAGCACGAGCTCCAAAACAACAAACAGCAAAGGAGGGGGAAACAATACCCCGCCCAGCACCCGAAGGAAACTAATTAAGTGCGTTTAATATAAATCCATGCGGGGTTATAAGCCACACGGGGTGCTGCTTAATGATGTAGACGGGATACACGCCCCTTACATTGGGTTGAGCGGGTTTCGGAAGATGTTAGTCACGGGAAGCACCGCAGAGCTTGTTGCCATGGCAGCGGTGGAACGCGGAAGAGAGGACAGCCGTGCCGCTTCTCTATTATGGGAAAGAACAGCTGGAAAGTGATGGGTTTACTACCCCAGTCTTATGAGTGACTGGGCAGATTCTCAGGGTTTTTACCCCAGTCTTATGGGTGAATGGGCAAATTCTCAGGGTTTTTACCCCAGTCTTATGGGTGAATGGGCAGATTCTGGGGGGTTTTACCTCAGTCTTATAGGGGTCTCAGGATGAATGGTGAGATTTTACCTCAGTTTTGTGGTTTGTGGACAGATTTTCAGTTTTTACTTTAATTTTGGGATCTGCAGACAGATTTTCACTGTTTTTACCTCACTTTTGTGGTTTGTGGTCAGATTTTCAGTGTTTTTACCTCAGTTTTGCAAACTCCTCCATTCTGCTCTGATATAAAGTGTACCTTTTCCCTCTTAAAATGATTAAGCAAACCTTACATATATGAAAATAAAATTAAGTTTGTAAGTCATTCCCTTAAGAGACTGAGAGAAACCCCCTGCTATATTAAAAATTATTTAAAAAAAGAAATCTAATGAATGAATCCCAATTCCAAACAGGAATTCCAAAAGAACAAAAAACAATATAAAGAAATGTCAGAAACTATATTGACAAATACAAAAACTTATTTGCTCGATTATAAGTCAAGGTTTTTTCAGAGCAAATGCGCTGAAAAATATCTCTCGTCTTATATTCGAGGTCATCTTTTAATCGGACCTCAAAGTGTCAGGGTGGGGGTTAAGAGTGGCATATTGGTTTTCGGGGGGGCAGAGTGGCAAATAAAAGGAAATAAAATCAAAAATTTCAATCATAGTTTTTATTATAATAGTTTTACATGTGAATTAATATTTACTAGTAAAACTTTTTTTCTATAGGGTAGTCTTATATTCAGGCTTTTTCTTTTTTTCTTAAATTAATATTCAAATTTGGGGGGGGGGGGGTTTGTCTTATTATCGAGCAGATACTATAATCCTTGACCGTGATCCCAGGTATGTGATTTGCTGAATGAAGCACTTTACCGGCAGCCAAGCTGCAGCTAGCCAGAGCAAGGTCTCCATGCCGACGGTGCTCAGCCGATGGCCGCCTCCTGCACCGTTTTGTCGGTTCTCTGGCTGTACTGCCAGAGTTTCTGTGAAGTGGGGGGTCAGGCAGCACGGCACTAGATTTAAAAACCTTAGAGTTTTAGTGGTCTTTGGATTGCTTCCTGGTGATTTTTTTTTATCCTGAAGCTGCGTATGACTCCTGGCCTGTTTTTTTTATACTTTGCTGTCCTGCTCTGCGTGCCGTACCTGGCTGCCCTTACTACCTGCTCTGTGTACCAACCTTGGCTACGTCTGACGACCCACTTAGTTTCCTGAACCTGGCATCGATTGACTACCTGTTCTATGTACCTGACCTGGCATCCTGGGCCTACCTGTCCTGAACATGCACCTGTGGATCACCAATAAACAGGTATCCTGCCCTCCGGCAAGTGCTTGGCTGTCTACCTTCAGTTCCTGTAGTGTTTGCCTCTACCCGAGCCTCCACACTATTGGGATCATCGAAGTCCCTGGTCCCTTCAGTAGGTTAATTAGGGTGAATGACTCCTGCGGTGTGTGCTCCTGGATTCTGCCGTTGTGACACTCTTCTCACACAATATATATAATGTCTTTTAACAAAAAAAACCCACAATCACTTCCTTAAGAGTCATAAAAATTTGATGAATCCCACCGGAAATGATAATCTGACAGAACGTGATTCTCGTGTTATGAGATACCAAGTGTACCAAGACATTTTGGAGGATGCTCGGCTTCTGCTTTGTGGGAACTGTTTAGGGAAGACCCTTTCTCTATTCCAGCATGACTGAGCCCCGGAGCACAAAGCAAGGTCCATAAAGACATGGTTGCATGAGTTTGGGGTGGAAGAACTTGACCAGCCGCACAGAGCCCCGACCTCAACTCCATCAAACACCTTTGGGATGAACCGGAACGGGGATTGCGAGCCGGGCGTCTCGTCCGACATCAGCACCTGACCTCACAAATGCTCTAGTGGATAAACGGGTAAAAATTCCCACAGAAACTCCCCAAAATCCCGTGGAAATACTTCCCAGAAGAGCGGAAGCCGTTAAAGCGGTAAACGGGGGGGGACCGACTTCATATTAATGTCTATGTATTTAGAATGTGATGTCATCAAAGCCCCTATTGGTGTAATGGTCAGGTGTCCCAATACTTTTGGCTATATAGTGTATCTTTGCAGACGACAATAATAAAAAAAAAAAAACAATCAACAAAAGCAAGTCTCTCACCACGCAAATACACATTTTTTTTATTTTGTTTTTCTTTTAGAAATAATATTTAAAATAATTCAGTTTCATGTTTTCTTTATCCTTATAAGCATTGTCATTGTGGAGAGGTAGCCGGTACCATACGTTGGCAGTCACAGAAAATCCAGCTTGAAGTTCTGTCCCTTTGTTCCTCTCCCGATATATATGGAAAAATTCAGTAATTATTCTGCAGCGGGGTCCACATGAGCTCCAGGACATCTCAGACTTGATAATGATAGAATGATAAAACTGGAACATTCCAAGCCAATATTTGAAGGGAAAGTCTTGCCGAGGAAGAATATCTGGCTTTGGGTATTAAAAGGTAACATACAGAAGTGTTCTGCAATATATGTTTTATTTTCTACATAAAATATATTTATCTGTAATATTATCAGCAACCAACGTTCTAAAACCAGTTGAAAAACCACTGACAATGTAACCCACCAGGGGCTTTTATGATATAACTAGCGTTTTATATCTAACAAGTAATTAGCATGCAGGGAAAACCAAAATTCAATGCTAGTGGATGAGCGATATACCACGGGAGCTTACACACAGAGGGGTGACTGCTTTACAGACAAAGTAACTCTTACACAGCGAGGGGATTTAAACATGCATGGGATAGGCATATGGCTCCTAGATATAGAGAGGGTGATGGATTAGTGGAACAACCTCCCAGCAGAAGTGGTAGAGGCTAATGCAGTGAGGGAATGTAAACATGCATGAATCTAAGATGAGACCAACGACTGCTTAAGGCTTGAGTGGTTTAGTGATATTATTTCAATGTGTAACCAAAGTCTGTTACAGTCTGCGGCAGAACCAGCATGGTCTGAATTCCTGTCCTCAAGTCAGTGCTGAATGAAGACCCTTAGGGCTCCTAGTCGTACTTCGCCCTCGCACCTATCCCACTTATAGTGTGAGGTCGCATATCATGACCCCATTGATCTTTCGCCTCCCAGCTCCAGTAGCATGCACTGGCGGGTTATCCATTAGCGCAACCAGAGCCCCTTCACCATGCCTAGTGAACCTAGATAACCATCATCCCCTGACGTTTCTCCCTTACCCTCACCCTTATAAAGACTGCCCGGACCAATCAACAACAACCAGCAACATAGCCGTAGATAAGCAATAACTTAACGGAGAGAAATAATCATGTAGAATCTGAGAACCAGAGGTTCAGATGGCTGCTCCCATGGTCTTACCTGGGAACTCTCCGGATTTGGCCCAGAGAACTCTGGGAGAAGCAGAATCCCCCGGGTCTTGTTAGCGGGGTCTTGACAGGCTCCGCTCCCCGCCCATTTCCCCTTTAAATGGGGGTGTTTCCTGCGATGTCAGCGGGAACGCCTCCTGATATTGGCAGGAACGCCCCCGTGGGCATTCCTGGCCGCGTCCCGCAAGGGTAGGCTCTGGGTGGCCGGAGCCCAGAAGTTCCCAGGTATGTCCTGGGTATAATGGGTATATATTACTTATTTTAATCTGTTAACGCTGTTACATGAGTTCATTTAGTTTAAAGAACAGTAAAACGATCCAAATTATATAATTTAGGAAAATAACCACCGAGATCCAAAGTTCTGGTCTGGTTAGTTGTGAACTCTGTAATAAGATACAAACATATTTAAATATAACTTTTAATCGTAGGAGCCTTAAAAAAAAAGAAACCAAAACAACAAGAAATTCAAGCAGTCCTCATACTTACATCGGGTAAAGTTTCCAGGAAATTGCAATGTAAGTTTAAATGAATTACGCCAAGTCTAATTTTTATGTAGAAATAAGTGATATATATTTGCTTACGTTCCTGACCTTTTTTCCTTTTAGAAATGCCCCTGCAGACAACGGTTAATTAGCTGTATTATAACAGTGTATGCGGTCCATTAAACGGTACAGTATACATTTAAGTGTCTAGCTTAACATAAGACAGTTAATGTCATGGTAGAATGGAATAGATTACACATAACATCCAAAATATTTGTATTTGGCCCCAAACCATAATGATGAGAAGACGATATCATGTAAATCGGAGTCTACCATGATGTAACTTGAGATCAGATCTTAAATGGAGGGGTGACAAATTGGGCAGTTGGGGGTTAATATTTTATTATTACGCTAACGTGATGTGTTTTATTAATGTACCTTGTTTGGTTATACTGGGATCCATAGACCATATAATGGTTTCATTTCCCCACAGCCTGTGTTATAATATTTATGATCTCTGGAGACATCAGTTTGGTGGGGTGGGGGGGGGGCACCGACTCAAAATACAAAACTTTCAGTTACAAGAAGCAAACAGTTACCAAGGGCACAAGTAAACGGTTAATAATATTATAGTATATAATATAGTATTATTATGAAATGTTTTTATTTAATAATCACTGACTAGAGTAATAATTATACACAACTTGGCAGACTACATGATAGGCACGATCACCCCCTTAAATGTTTTGGCAAAATAATCTGCCTTCTCTATTTGCCCCAATGCCCCGAGACCATCCCCCCTCCACCCCCCCCCCAAAAAAGGGTCTCGTTCAGGTTACCGGTACAATCTCAAATTTGCTATAGATAACATTCTGAGCACAATCTGTACATCATTAAAGCAGCATTTACAAAGTCAGCAGAATGTATTTTACGGCTGCTACAAACAGATGGAAAGTTGAAGGAAGTCACAAAAACAACAGCACATTTTTCACCGTTTAAGAACAAAAAGACTAAAAAAAAAACAACCACAAGTGGGAATACTGGCCGTCTTAAGGAAAGATCCACAAAGTATCCACCAGGGAAGAGAAACAGAGGAACAAAGAATTTTTTTTTTCTTTAAGGAAAAGTATCAGTAATCCAACACATTCCATATGCATTTTAAAAATGAATTCATTTAATTGGTCAAAGTTTGTCATTTTTAGTTTCTGTGTTGTACCTTTTATATTCTAGAACCTAGCATACAATCAAATATCTACTCTTTGTTTTTAAGTGAATTAGCTCCAAGAACTTCCAGGACCGTCGCAGAGAGTCTTTTGGACGTTTTAGCCGCTCCTATCTGCTTCCATGTATCTCCGCCATGCTTGGAAATGGTTAGTATGGTACATAGACATGTAATAATTATGAGTTGACCATATTTTCTGTAATAACTCCATCCACTGCGTTTTTTACGTTCTCCGCCTGCTTTGGCGCCCGCGACTCCATGCTTTGGTTATCCAGTCGATCGTTGACCGACTCCTGCGATCCCGATTCATCTATGTTTGAGGCCGTTCTGAAGCTCGACTCACTCCCGACGTCGCTGTTCTGCAGCGGGAGCAAAGCTTTTTGCCTCATCAGGCTGTCGTCGCTGTTCTTGCCTTCCAAAGGATTTTTGGGCTTTGTGACTTTATTGGAGACAGCATTCCTTTGAGGGTCATCGAAACTCAGAGACAATGTGACTGTTCCACTTCCAAAGCTGACTTTCTGTTTGCAACCCCTAGCTCGTTCCCCGGTTGAAAAGTGTTCCTCGTGGTTGCTTTTGCTGCTTATTGAAGATGACGGCGTGGAACCCGCAGAGCCTCCGAGGCTATTGGACTTCTTGTGAGACACGTTGCTTCGTCGCAACGTAGCCCTAGCGGCCACCTTAAAAGCATGAGCAACGGTGCTGCATCGGACCTCCTCGATAGTGTTTCTGGAGGGTTTGAATAGGATGATGTAGACTTTGTTGAAAAAGATGCAAGCCAACAACCCGAAGCTCGAAGCCAAGATAGCGATCACCTCAACGGCAGACACGAACTTTCCGTAAGTGCTTGCGTACGCCGGGATGAAGGATATCCAGACGATGAAAAATATGAGCATGCTAAACGTGATAAACTTGGCTTCATTGAAGTTCTCCGGTAGTTTCCTGGCTTTGAAAGCAAAGAAAAAACATATAGCAGCCAAAAGACAGGTGTAGCCAATCAGAAACCCCAAAGCCATCAAAGAACCTTCGTTACATGTGATGAATATGATCTCGTCGTCTATGAACTGGTTCTTGTAGCTCTCTGGCGGCGCCGTGTACAGCCATATGATGCACGTCACGATTTGCACGAAGGTGCACAAGAAAACCAAGAGAAACTGGAGGTTCAGTCCCCACCATTTGCGGTGAAAACTCGTAGGAATCTTTGCCTCGAACACGAGGAGGATGCGGTTGGTCTTCACGAGGATGCATGAGATGCACAAGACAAAGCTGATGCCAAAAGCCGGTTGTCTTAACCGGCACGTCCAGTTCTGAGGCTCTCCTATAAAAAACAAAGAGCTGGAGAAGCAGCAAAGCAAGGAGAAAAGCAGGAGGTAAGAGAGCTCTCGGTTCGTGGCCTTCACGATGGGCGTGTTGCCGAATTTTATAAAGACGCCAAGAACGAAGGACGTGAGGCAGATCCCCAGGACAGCAAACATGGTGAGGGCGATTCCGAATGGTTCTGTCCAGGAAAGAAACTCGATTTGCTTTGCGATGCAAATTGTGTGGTTCTTACTGGACCAGTAATCCGGGGGGCACTTTTCACATGCGCTAGCGTCTGCAAAATAAAAGAACGGTGTTAGACATTTCTACCATTTCCGCTAGGAGGCTGTTCCACTTATCTACCACCCTCTCGGTAACATAAAAACTTCCTTCCACTCCCTCTAACCCTCTAGGTTTAGGTTATGGCATCTTGTCCTAACCTTTCTCCTCCTTTTGAAATAATCTTCCATCTTGTATTAAATCGCTTTTAGGAATTTAAATATTTCATATTCCCTCTCATCCTGTAGCAATACTAACATATCTGAATAGAAAATATATAAAGTGTTGCGCAACCCCCCCCAAAAAAAACACTATATATTTTCTATTCTGTTTCTTTGGTATAGGGGGTTATACCTTTAGTGTTTGCAGCATCTTTTCATGATATAATTTTTTGTTTGCACTAGCCAAAATATATTATAGCGCCTGACCACTATCCAGACAAATACTAACATATCTAATTATTATTCTGAAATATGTCCTCTCTGCAAAAAAAGGCAATCTCTTAATGTTGGTCAAATTTTGTATAATATAATAATATTTTCTCTCTATAAATAACGTATCCTCTAGCGAATTAGTTATTAGATCAGGTGTAATCCTCCACATCTACCACTAGAGGGGGCCCTCTCCTTAGAAATGAATTGTGCGGGCACTAAACAAATGAAAAGCGTGTGTGTGTGTGTGTGTGTGTGCGTGTGGGGTAACTGGAGTCCGACTCAGAAATAAGCTGGTGTTGGAAGACACTGTGCACGTTTTTTTAAAATCCTATTTAAATTGCACTTATGTGAAGGAAAATGCAGGTACGGCACTTTAAGACCAGTGGCCGCTAAATGGCATAAGTGTGCCCACTGGCCGAACACACACACGATGCACACCCCTCAGGCGTCCGACAAGGTCCACAACGTGCATAACATTTCCCTGTGGTAGTAGCGGCCGCAGAGCGCCCGTTTGCACATTGAAATCTACATTGAAAACAGGTTCTTATGAGGGGAGGGGGAGCTGACAATCTGTACCGATGGCTGGAGAGGGAGTGCGTGCATGTTTGTGTAAGCGTATAGTGTTAGCGTGAGAGTGTGTTACTGCATTGTGTTAGCACGTGTGTGAGTTACTGTACGGTGGTGGAGAGGGCATGTGTTAGTGTATGTGTTAGTTTATGTGCATGATACTATATAAGAATACATGTGTGTTAGTGATTGGTGTTAGCATGTGTGTGCGTCAGCATGTGTGTGCGTCAGCATATGCTGTATGTTAGCATGTGATGTCAGCATGTGTGTGGAGGTTAGCATAAGTGTGTGTCAGGGGTGAGCCTTTAGTTAGTAGTATCACATGGTGTGTGTGTGTATGTGTAAGTGTGAGAGTTGGTGTTAGAGTGAGTTTGCATGTTAGTATGTGTGCGTGTGTGTTAATTAGGGAGGGGGGTCCCAAAGAAATAGTGCACCCAGACACTACTTACACAAGGCTCTCCCCTGACCTGAAGTGTGGGGGGCTATGTGTTACATATATGTAACTTATCTTAGGTTCCTCGCTTTCTCACTCATGGCCCATGGACACTAATGTTTGATGCAAGCTGGGGAGCACACGGAGAGGCACTGATGTCCTTCAACTGCAACCCTTGCAAGGTTTTTCCCTAAAAGAAGCCAGGCTTATCTGCTATAAGCACCATTTATCCGTTGTAGCTTAAAAATACGATAAGACCATTGAGCACATTATTATTATTATTATTATTATTATTATTATTATTATCACTATGATTGTTTTATATAGCCAGGAAATCCCGTAGCGCATGCTGATGGATGGGGTACCTGTCTCATCGGTGTATTCGCCATCAGGACAGTCCACACATTCAAAGCAGCAGGTGGGCTCCCCTTCGATGATCCCCTTCCTCGTACCTTCCTGGCAGATTCGGCTGCAGTTGGAAAACGGAACCTGCGAACAGCGGGGGAAATGACTTAACGGGGGGGTCATTCGGAGGTATATTGGGATTTTTTTTCTTTTTGCCAAAAAAAGTTTCAAACTCTTAGTTTGACTAATTGTTCCTTTACATTTTTTTTCCTTTTTCTATTTTACCTCCTTCAGAAACATTACAAAAAAAATGTTTTTTGGCCAAAGAAGTATTTTGACCCCCAGGCTTTCTTTCTTGGTTTCTTTATGGAATACTCTAAATATCCATAGATTTAACCCAAATGGAGGTTACCCTTTCCAAGAATTCTTACCTACCCTGCAGCCACTCACCTCCCTGGAGAATCCACTCCATAGGACTTTGCTTTCGTTGATGAAGAGGCGCTCGCCATTCTTGGAGTACACGTTGTAATGGCCAATGTCTTCAAACACCACGGAGCCGTCCTCGTCCGACAAGTGCCAGTTGACGATGGTATAATTTCCAATGAGGTCTCCGAATTCGTTGAAGTCCACCTGCTCCCCTATGTTATTGGTGAAATTGAGGTGCCGCAGATGTTTCAACACCTAGAGCGATAAGGGTACATTAATTCTGCTACAAAGACACGTACTTACTATTAATATTATTTATTGCTTTATATAGTACCTTACTATTCTACGCATCTCATTCTCATCAAAAGTGTTTAATACCGGTAATTACATTTTTCAAAAAACAACTTTTCTGTTGTGGAAGTCACTGCATACAATAATAACCCCCCCAGTGCGGTATACAGCAACAACGCCCCAGCACTGTATACAGTAATAACCCCCCCAGCGCTGTATACCGTAATAACCCCCCCAGCGCTGTATACCGTAATAACCCCCCCGCGCTGTATACAGTAATATAACCCCCCAGCGCTGTATACAGTAATATAACCCCAGCACTGTATACAGTAATATAACCCCCCAGCGCTGTATACAGTAATATAACCCCCAGCGCTGTATACAGTAATATAACCCCCAGTGCTGTATACAGTAATATAACCCCCAGCACTGTATACAGTAATATAACCCCCAGCGCTGTATACAGTAATATAACCCCCAGAGCTGTATACCGTAATATAACCCCCCAGCGCTGTATACAGTAATATAACCCCCCAGCGCTGTATACAGTAATAACCCCCCGCGCTGTATACAGTGATATAACCCCCCAGCACTGTATACAGTAATATAACCCCCAGCGCTGTATACAGTAATATACCCCAGCGCTGTATACAGTAATATAACCCCCCCGTGCTGTATACAGTAATATAACCCCCAGCGCTGTATACAGTAATATAACCCCCCAGCGCTGTATACAGTAATATAACCCCCCAGCGCTGTATACAGTAATATAACCCCCCAGCGCTGTATACAGTAATATAACCCCCCGCGCTGTATACAGTAATATAACCCCCCAGCGCTGTATACAGTAATATAACCCCCCAGCACTGTATACAGTAATATAACCCCCAGCGCTGTATACAGTAATATACCCCAGCGCTGTATACAGTAATATAACCCCCCCAGTGCTGTATACAGTAATATAACCCCCAGCACTGTATACAATAATATAACCCCCAGCGCTGTATACAGTAATATAACCCCCCCAGCGCTGTATACAGTAATATAACCCCCCCAGCGCTGTATACAGTAATATAACCCCCCAGCGCTGTATACAGTAATATAACCCCCCACGCTGTATACAGTAATATAACCCCCCAGCGCTGTATACAGTAATATAACCCCCCCAGCGCTGTATACAGTAATATAACCCCCCAGCGCTGTATACAGTAATATAACCCCCCCAGCGCTGTATACAGTAATATAACCCCCCACGCTGTATACAGTAATATAACCCCCCAGCGCTGTATACAGTAATATAACCCCCCCAGCGCTGTATACAGTAATATAACCCCCCGCGCTGTATACAGTAATATAACCCTCAGCGCTGTATACAGTAATATAACCCTCAGCGCTGTATACAGTAATATAACCCTCAGCGCTGTATACAGTAATATAACCCCCGCGCTGTATACAGTAATATAACCCCCCCAGCGCTGTATACAGTAATATAACCCCCAGCACTGTATACAGTAATATAACCCCCCAGTGCTGTATACAGTAATATAACCCCCAGCGCTGTATACAGTAATATAACCCCCCAGCACTGTATACAGTAATATAACCCCCAGCACTGTATACAGTAATATAACCCCCAGCGCTGTATACAGTAATATACCCCCCAGCGCTGTATACAGTAATATAACCCCCCAGCGCTGTATACAGTAATATAACCCCCAGCGCTGTATACAGTAATATAACCCCCCCAGCGCTGTATACAGTAATATAACCCCCCAGTGCTGTATACAGTAATATAACCCCCCAGCGCTGTATACAGTAATATAACCCCCCAGCGCTGTATACAGTAATATAACCCCCAGCACTGTATACAGTAATATAACCCCCCAGCGCTGTATACAGTAATATAACCCCCAGCACTGTATACAGTAATATAACCCCCCCAGCACTGTATACAGTAATATAACCCCCCAGTGCTGTATACAGTAATATAACCCCCCAGCGCTGTATACAGTAATATAACCCCCCAGCGCTGTATACAGTAATATAACCCCCAGCACTGTATACAGTAATATAACCCCCCAGCGCTGTATACAGTAATATAACCCCCCAGCGCTGTATACAGTAATATAACCCCCAGCACTGTATACAGTAATATAACCCCCCAGCGCTGTATACAGTAATATAACCCCCAGCGCTGTATACAGTAATATAACCCCCCCAGCGCTGTATACAGTAATATAACCCCCCAGTGCTGTATACAGTAATATAACCCCCCAGCGCTGTATACAGTAATATAACCCCCCAGCGCTGTATACAGTAATATAACCCCCAGCACTGTATACAGTAATATAACCCCCCAGCGCTGTATACAGTAATATAACCCCCAGCGCTGTATACAGTAATATAACCCCCCCAGCGCTGTATACAGTAATATAACCCCCCAGTGCTGTATACAGTAATATAACCCCCCAGCGCTGTATACAGTAATGTCGGTTGGTGACAAAAATCTGGTTTTATCTCATTTTGTGCCAATAAACTCCCTTTAGCTGCAGATCTGGAGCCGCCGTTGCTGTCAACGAGCTGATGCTTTATGGCGATGCTAATGCAGCTGCCTGAAAACATTATATAGTGGGGCAAAAACTACAACTTGTTTAAAGGGCAATATAATGTATTTTTAATCTGATCATAGGAATAAACAAATGTCGGGGGGATCCACCTTAAATAATCTACTGTTAAGGGAATTATTTTTTTTTTCTGTTCCTATGTTTCATATATTCAGAGAACGCCACGTTACCATAATCCATAATCTTTTTGCCGACATTCTGCCCGCTTTTGTGTGCAACACTTATTATTTAAGAAAGGAAAATAACATACACAGCGCTGTACCCTCCCACTAGCTGCAATGCGAACCTCTGCAACCCCTTATTACAGCATAAGAATAAACAAACAAAAAGTGGTTCATGCGACAACAAAGTATAGAAAATGATAAATAAATAAAAACTGTCAATGTATCTGACTTTTCAGTCTGAAATAGACCCCAAAAATAATAAATGTAAAAAAATTATGAAAAAATGAGTAAAAAAAAATAATAATAAAAATATACATATATATATATATATATTGTGGTATTTTTATATACCGATTGCACTCACAAGTAACCAAGGTTAGCAGGCACTAAAGGATCTTATATATGTCTTCACTATATAATGAAGATCTTAGAGACTTCCAGCAAATGCTCACAAATTCATAGAAGCAAAAAACAAAAGAACATATATCAGATCCTTCTCAAAAAACATGCAACAAGAATTGGAAAATCTTGTGCCTTCAAATCCTCAAATAGGCCCTTTCTACATGCTGCCCAAAATCCACAAGCCAGGCAACCCAGGACGGCCCATTATTACAGGTATGGGAACTCTTACCGAATCTATATCTGGCCTTATAGAAAACATTCTTAAGCCCCTAGTTATCAGCACTGAGAGCTTTATGCAGGACACCACTGATTTTCTCAATAAACTGAGCCAAGTTAGTAACCTTCCTGCCAATACAATACTTGCAACCATGGATGTGGAGTCTTTATATAGCAACATCCCCCATAAAGATGGTATTGAGGCCTGCATCAAATTCCTCTCCTCCAGCAATGCCACACAAAAATATGATAGTGAAACCATCGCCAAGCTCATAGAATTCATACTGACACACAACTATTTCAAGTTCTATGACACTAACTACCTACAAATGACCGGGACAGCCATGGGCACCAAAATGTCACCGCAATATGCCAACCTTTTCATGGCTGACTTGGAACAGAGATTCCTAGCCACGCACCCCCACAAACCGCATAATTATTACCGTTACATCGACGACATCTTCATAATATGGACAGAAGGAGAAGAAAACCTTTTAAAATTCCACGAATCTTTCAATTCATTCCACCCATCTATAAAACTTTAAATGAATTTCTCAAAACACAGTGTGAGCTTCCTGGACTGCGCCATCACCGTCACCTCTGGCTTTCTTCACTCTTCCGTGTATAGAAAACGCACAGACAGGTACAGCTACCTTCACAATTCAAGCTTTCATCCCAAGCGCACTAAACAAGGTGTCATTTACAGCCAAGCCATCAGATACCAGCGTATCTGCTCTGACACTCAGGACAGAGACAAACACCTGGGCGCGCTGGCAGAGTCATTTCAGAAGAAGGGCTACAAGGAAAAAACTATATCCAAAAAAATTAGATCTGCTGTAAGAACACCACGGGAAAGGCTTCTAGAATACAAAAAAAAGGATAACACAAGCAGGATCCCTCTGGTAGTTACCTACAACCCAACTCTTGAGGAAATCCGCAAAATTATTAAAGACCTACAGCCGATATTCTCAGAAGACCCCATACTGAAAAAAATATTCCCTCAGCCCCCAATACTGGCATTCAAACAACCACCAAACCTGAGGAAAAGATTAGTGCGCAGCAAACTGGCCCCAGAACAGGAGCATACACAGAATGGCACCGTACCATGCAACAAATCCCGCTGCAAACTCCGCCAACATATATGTGACAGCAACACAGCCAGTCACAACAACAAAACATACAGCATCAAAGATTCTTACTCATGTACATCGGCGAACGGGGTGTACATCATACAATGCTCTGCATGTGACAAAGGGGGCTACATTGGAGAAACGGGGCTTAAGCTGCACCTTAGAATGAACCTGCACCGAAGCGCCATCAAAAACCACGAGGAAGAAAAATATCGCACCCCGGTAGGACATCATTTCACACAGAACAATCACTCCACCCAAAACCTAAAAATTAAAGTACTCAAAGGAAATTTCAGAGACTCTCAGGAAAGAAAAACATTTGAGATGAAAATGATTACACATTTTAACACCATAAAAGAGGGACTTAATGTGGATTCTGGTTTCCTTACACACTACCAGAACTTCATATGAACTTCATCTAAACATCCAATGTCTAATTGCTGTTATCTTTGATGTTTTACTGTGGTTATTGGTTCCCTAAGTTTATTTATTCTGTCCCTGGGTTATCTCTCTACCTCTCTGCATTTCTCACCTCCAGACCTATTATTTACGACACCCCACTCAACCCCCCCCCCCTTATACCATCACTTGTTTTAAGTTGTAACCTCTATCATGATGATTAGTATTGCTTCAGACCTGATGAAGGGAGGATAACTCTCGAAAGCTTGTCTTTTTAATATTATGTTAGTCCAATAAAAAAGGTATCACCGCATACTCTGCAATACTCTATTTTTTGACATCGTATATATATATATATATATACACACACATATATATATATAGTGTAGTATTCTATAGAAGCCTTGAGTGGTATTATGCATCAGTTGCACTCACGTGTAATCAAGGAATCAGCAGGCACTTCAGTGGATCTGATATATACTTGCTCAAAGGAGCTTACAATCTAGAGTCTGCCACAGAAGGTCCGCGACTCTGGCATATGAACAGTTAACCATGACCCCTTGGTGTCCCCTGTACTGTGTCTCGGCCCTTAGCATGTCCCGGCTGTATGAATAATATACATTTTATTGCGTGTTCAGACATCCTGTCACCTTGGAGTGTGACAAGAAACCTTTAATGCACTTTTATTGGGTCGCGCAGTAGCCCCGAGGCTACAGTCATGTTGTTTCTATGTTTAGCTAAAGCCTCTTTCCTCCCCATGGGCCCCTATACTCTGTAACTTGACTGCGTACAGTAATTAGCGCAATACATCACTTTACATTATTAAAAGATTAAAGCTCTGCCCGGAACAGCTTTTTTTATGAGAATAGCGTAGAGAGGCTGTGACAGGGCCAGGCTAGCTGGCTCAGGTGTCATATGAAGTTTAGCCGGGTCACGGAGCACTTTTGTGTCCGGTTCTGTATACTGTGACCCGGTAATATATTATATTGTGTTTATTGTGTAACCGGCCCAGAGACTGATGTGGATTCAGCCCCAGCCTTCAAAGAGACGATCCTATAATCTGGCTGGGGCTCTTAATCAGCCAGCACAGCCCTGTCTGCCCAGACGGCCCCCGCACTACAGGGGGGATAACACAGGTGGGGGAACCCATTGTATTCTGTAATCCCCTCACCTGATACATCCCCTGTATACTGATGGGATTTGTGATGGGATGTGGCTGATGGGATTGGGGGTTGGGTTCGGTACACATTGCATTGAGATTGTATATAAGTTCTGTGTGTTTGTAATAAAGAGAGTTCTTCTTGGTTTGCTACGAATGGTGGTCTGGATGATCCGTGGATAGCTGAGTGCGATCCGTATGAGGGACTGACTGGTGATTCCTCAGCCCTCAAACAGGGGTACCCAGCCTTGGGTACGGTGACCCTGTAACATTGGTGGCAGCGGTGGGATGAATCCCACGACTTGGGTGAAATCCAAACCACCAACTGGGATTGCAGACGAGAGACACCGAGAGAGCTCCTGGAGGTTTGTAGCAAAGGAAAGGCTACTCTGATTGCGGACTGCAGAGAGATGGACCGGCACCAGGATGCCCCAGAGGAGAGCCTCGGACTGAGTGCTCTACAAAAGAACATTCTATGGCACCTATCCCTGTACCCAGGAGGGGCTACATCGGAGCAAGTGATGACGGTGATTGAAATGTGTCACCGGGAACTGAGCCAGAGTGGGTCTGTATCTCCCAGACTAGGGGAACAGACCCCCACAATATCATACCAGGATATCCAACCCTTCCGAGAACCAGAGGATGAGAGAGACCGGGTTACAGCCGAGGTGTGTGAGCTGGAACACCAGCAATGGCAGTTAGAGTCTGCGCCTGCAGACTGGAGGGATGATTTCTCCCATCCCCACTTTGAAACGTACTGGGCACAGTACTGGACAATGTGGGATATACGAGTTCCACTCCTGGGGGACAACCCGTTGCCGGAGTGGGAAGACGAATTGAGGGGTCTCATATATGCAGAGCTCGACCTCCACAGCCGCTACCAGGGATTCTCCCAGCAGTTAGCAGGTGAAGACCACAGCGACCCTCTGATGCTGTATAGCCCCGTCGACCCAGGACTGATATATGATGCCTTCCAATTTGACTCGTCCTTCGGAAGCCCCTGCCAGTACCGCAGGGATACAATCTGGGACAACCGTGCAGAAGTCCTGGTTTATGCTATTCCCCCCGAGCTGGAGGCTGTTATGGATTGCCTGGTCCAAGAGGAATGGCAGCTCGAGAGGGACTATAAAGAATTGCTGCGGAGAGTGGAGCTCCAGGAGTTACAAGGAGACTGGGAGCATGGTACTACAACTTGCGGGAGTGGGACCGAGGTCCTCTTCACCTACTCCTCGGCCCCTGCCCTGGTGAGAAGAACCGAGGTCCTCGCCAGCAAAATGAAGCGGAGGAGGAAGCCAAAAGCTCCGACCCAAGTCCCCACCAACAACCCTGGCTGCTCTACCCCGGCAGAAGAGATGACTGTCCCCACCGCCCGAGTAAGTGGCACAATCCCCCTCACCAAACCCTTATCTATGCTCGTAGAAGCCAGGGCCCCAGATTGTCCCCCTGATTTCCCGAGTGTCCTGGGAGAAGTCCGGGTCACTGCCCCAGAGGTTCCCACTGAAGTCCCCGGTGACCCGGTAGAGGCACCGTTCCCTAACCTAGCGAGGACGCCAGAGGGGCTGCCGAGTTCCCTGGGTCCTCTCAGTAGCCTGGCGCAGGCCCTGGTTCCTATCCCTGTGTTCTCCGAAGTGATCCCTGGTTCCCGAAGTGTCCTCCTAGAAGCCCATGTCACTGTCCCAGAGTGTTCCTCTGACTCTCCCCGTGCCCAGGCAGAGGCACTTGTCCCAGAGAGGAAGATCGAGGGTCTGCTTAACCCTCCCGGTGGTCCAGTATTGGCACCTGTCCCTGCCCCGGAGTATTCCCCTGGGTCCCCTGAGTACCCCGCAGAGCTGCTTAGCTCGCCCAATAACCCTGTAAGGGCACCTGTTCCTGTCCCAGAGTGTCCCCTAGGTCACTCCTGTGTCCCGGTAGAGGCCTCGCTTACTACCTCTACGTGTTTCCCTGGTTCCCCGAGTGCCCCCGGCCCGATCAGCAGGGTTTTCCTTCCATGCAACCACCCTGGCCTGGCAGCTGCCCCAGACTCAGTTCCCAAGACTAGGGAGCAAGAGTCCCCACGTGCCCCTGTTACCCCGGTGAGGGGGATAGCCATGTGCCCCCGGCTGAGCTGGGACCGTCCTCCAATTCACAGAGGACTACTGACTATCCTTTTGGGCAACCAGGGCCCTGGCCCACCTTCAATGGATGATTCTGACAAAGGGGGCCATGAACTAAGGCCTGCACCTTTGAACTTTGTCCACTCGGACAGCCTGCAGCAGACCCGTGTGGATCTGCCTGGTCTGCCGGACCGTTGGTCAAGGGGGAGATCTGTGACAGGGCCAGGCTAGCTGGCTCATGTGTCATATGAAGTTTAGCTGGGTCACGGAGCACTTTTGTGTCCGGTTCTGTATACTGTGACCCGGTAATATATTATATTGTGTTTATTGTGTAACCGGCCCAGAGACTGATGTGGATTCAGCCCCAGCCTTCAAAGAGACGATCCTATAATCTGGCTGGGGCTCTTAATCAGCCAACACAGCCCTGTCTGCCCAGACGGCACCCGCACTACAGGGGGGATAACACAGGTGGGGGAACCCATTGTATTCTGTAATCCCCTCACCTGATACATCCCCTGTATACTGATGGGATTTGTGATGGGATGTGGCTGATGGGATTGGGGGTTGGGTTCGGTACACATTGCATTGAGATTGTATATAAGTATATAACAGGGGTACCCAGCCTTCGGTACACATTGCATTGAGATTGTATATAATATATAACAGGGGTACCCAGCCTTGGGTACGGTGACCCTGTAACACCCATTGTATTCTGTAATCCCCTCACCTGATACATCCCCTGTATACTGATGGGATTTGTGATGGGATGGGAGTGATGGGATTGGGGGTTGGGTTCGGTACACATTGCATTGAGATTGTATATACCGTATTTGCTCGATTATAAGACGACCCTGATTATAAGACGACCCCCCAAAATCTGAATATTAACTTAGGAAAAAAGAAAAAGCCTGAATATAAGACGACCCTAAAGGAAAAAAGTTTTACCAGTAAATGTTAATTCATGTAAACTATTTTTTTTTATAAAAGCTATGATTGAGAAAAATATTTTTTTTGTTTTTATTTCTTGTATTTTCCAGCCTGTCCCCCAGTTACGCACATGTGGCCCATGATATGCCTTTTAACCCTCTATATGCCACTGTGCCCCATGGTATGCCTTTTGACCCCCTATATGCCACTCTGCCTCCAGAAATGCCTTATACCCCTATATCCCATTCTGGCATTTAGGGGGTTAAAATGCATATTATGGGGCAGAGTGGCATATAGGGAGGTATAAGGCATTTCAGGAGGCAGAGTGGCATTAAGGGAGTTAAAAGGCATTGTATAGAGCACTCTGCCTCCAGAAATGCCTTATACCCCTATATGCCACTCTGGCATTTAGGGGGTTAAAAGGCATATTATGGGGCAGAGTGGCATATAGGGAGGTATAAGGCATTTCAGGAGGCAGAGTGCTCTATTAAATGCCCCCTTAACGCCACTCCAGAAATGCCCTATGCCCCCATTTAACTAACACACACACACACACTCTCTCCCCCCCCTCCCCTCTCCTCTCTCCTCTCTCAGCCCTCTCTTACCGGTGCTTCCAGCCGGGGCAGCGGGTTGACGTCGCCTTCTGCTGCAGCCGGAAGGAGGTGGAGTTGGCAGCGGGGGTTTGTATGCGTCCGTCGCGTATACTTTCCCCGGCTGTCAGAGATCAGAGATCTCTGACAGTCGGGGAAGGTCTACGCGACGGACGCAGACAACCCCCGCTGCTAGCCACACCTCCTTCCGGCTGCAGCGGACGTTGTCTACGCGGATCGCGTAGACGTCAACCCGCTGCCCCGGCAATACAGCAGGAAGCACCGGTAAGTGTGTATGATGGGGGGGGGTGAGACAGGAGGATCCAGGTCCCCTGCAGCGGTGCGGGGGATCTGGATCTTAGTCTCCTAATCAGACTCTATTTGAGGTCTGATTAGAAGACGACCCCGATTAGAAGACGAGGGGTATTTTTCAGAGCATTTGCGCTGAAAAAAACCTCGTCTTATAATCGAGCAAATACGGTAAGTTCTGTGTGTTTGTAATAAAGAGAGTTCTTCTTGGTTTACTACGAATGGTGGTCTGGATGATCCGTGGATAGCTGAGTGCGATCCGTATGAGGGACTGACTGGTGATTCCTGAGCCCTCAAACAGGGGGACCCAGCCTTGGGTACGGTGACCCTGTAACAGAGGCTTTCTGTTAGTTTCATTTTTTGAAAGATATCACAATTCAGAAATCTGATCTTCCACGTGAAGGAGAACGGTTCGCAGGATAAAAATAATCAGGAAAAACAGGGATTTCTATATGTCCCGTTCGGGAGAAGAGAGGGAGGGGGTGGGAGAGAAAGGCGAGGGAGAGAGGAGAGAGAAGGAATGAGAGAAAGATGAGATGGGAGAGAGAGAAGGGGAGGGGAGATAGAGATGGGAGAGGGAGGGGAGGGGAGAGAGAGAGGGGAGAGAGGAGGGAGAGGAGGGGATGGAAGAAAGAAGGGAGAGAGGTGGAAGGGGAGAGAGATATGGAGAGAGAAGAGAATGGGAGAGGGGGGAGAGAGAGGGGATGGGAGGGAGAGAAGAGGGGATGGAAGAGACAAGGGAGAGAGGGGGATGGGAGGGGATGGAAGAAGAGTGGGAGAGGAGGGATGGAAGAAAGAAGGGAGAGAGGTGAAAGAGGAGGGAGAGAAGGGAGAGGGGAATGGGTGAGAGAAAGAAGAGGGAATGGGAGAGAGACTGGGAAGAGAAGAGAGGGAGGATGGGAGAGAAGAAGGAGAAGTGATGGGAGAGAGAGACAAGGGGGAGAGAAGAGAGGGGGGCTGGGAGCGAGAAGAGACCGACAGGGGATGTAACTAATAATTTTTTTTAAAATGTTATTTTAGGGAAATCCTAATGGGAGCTCGGTAACTCTATGGCAAGCGAATATCTACCAAGATCCATTAAAAAAAATCCAAATTTCAGTTGAGGGGGGGCCAGCCCCCCTCATTAAATATGCAATATCTCAGTAATTAGACTAGATCTAACAAAAATTTTGTCTGATCAAACCTGATCTAACGTAGAGCTATCATAATCAGTAACATTTTGTTGAAATTTTTGTTGAGGGGGGGCTGGCTACGGGTTAGCCCCCCCTAAAAAAGATTGTTAATATTGCCTATTTTAGAGTAGAGCTAACGAAAAAAACAGTTGATCAAACCTGATCTAACAAAGATCTAACAAATGCCATGATCTTTTGTAAAAAAATTTAATATGGGGGGGCTAACCCGGGGGAGGTCTGAGGGTTATATTACTGTATACAGTGCTGGGGGTTATATTACTGTATACAGCACTGGGGGGTTATATTACTGTATGCAGCGCTGGGGGGTTATATTACTGTATACAGCGCTGGGGGTTATATTACTGTATACAGCGCTGGGGGTTATATTACTGTATACAGCGCTGGGGGTTATATTACTGTATACAGCGCTGGGGGTTATATTTCTGTATACAGCGCAGGGGGTTATATTACTGTATACAGCGCTGGGGGTTATATTACTGTATACAGCGCTGGGGGTTATATTACTGTATACAGTGCTGGGGGTTATATTACTGTATACAGCGCTGGGGGATATATTACTGTATACAGCGCTGGGGGGTTATATTACTGTATACAGCACTGCGGGTTATATTACTGTATACAGCACTGGGGGGTTATATTACTGTATACAGCACTGGGGGGTTATATTACTGTATACAGTGCTGGGGGTTATATTACTGTATACAGCACGGGGTAATATTACCGTATACAGCGCTGGGGGTTATATTACTGTATACAGCACGGGGTAATATTACCGTATACAGAGCTGGGGGTTATATTACTGTATACAGCACGGGGTAATATTACCGTATACAGCGCTGGGGGTTATTGCTATAGAGATTTCTATACACATGATGGGGCTTTTAGGGCGGTAGAGCCATGTGATACCCTCACTGTGTGTCATAGCCCCGTCTGAATACCCCCGTGATGTGTTTGTGCACTAATTAACAGGCCTTTCTGCTACCGCCGGACGATATTCGGGCTACGGAAGAACTCAGAGGATTAATAACACTCAGGGTTCATAAACACAGGAAGAAGCCAATCTATTAATGTTTCATTTACTTGGAAATTAATTATTTCTTAAAAGCAAGGATTTACATGAAATGGATGTGATATAAAATCTAATCATAGTTTATCGGCCCTGACAACTACCCCTGTTTTGTTTACCCAGTCCCTCTCCCAAACCCCACGCTCCCTTTTCATCCCCTGATGCCCCTCTTTTCTAGAAGCTGAGAAATTAGGCAATGAGTGATTTTGTTAAATTTTCTTCACTGGCCATTTCAAAGATCAGATATGAATAAGAATAGAGCAGTCGTTCCGCAGGAAACTACAACTCCCACTAAGCTCAGTCGGCCTAGCTTACTGAGAATGCCTTAACTCTGGTCAGTTGTGATCCACAAATGCCACAGCAATAACAAGGGATAATTGATGTCATTAATAATAGGAATTAGTGTATCGATAATATTAATAATTTAATGTCATTGTTACGGTGTTAGAACGCTGAATTAATTACAAAACGATGAAACCAATGGGAAATGCACCTCGAGACGGGGTGATTCCATGTGCCGAGTGATAACTACATGCACCAGAGGTTAAATGCTAAATATTGGGGACCAGTGCAGACCCCCATCAGCCCGCCCCCGTCCATCCCACTGCTCCACCCATATCCCACCCTTTCTCCGCCTTATGAACCTCCTATATGCACACCTTATGCTTCTGTTGCTCCTGCCTTAGATAGGGTTTTCAGCCAATTAGGGGCCTGTGAAAGCAGGGGTGAGCATAGGTTTACATACACACACACTCACGCTAACACCGTACACTTACATCCACACACATATTCTCTCGCTAACTCCATACAGTAACACACTCAACACAGTACGCTCATATACACACCCTGACACCCACACTATAGAGATACAACGGTTTGCCCAATTCTACAATAACACGTATGCTCACGCGCATGCATGCAAACGCCACACAATTTCTTTTATTTTTGCATATTTGTCACACTTAAATGTTTCAGGTCACCAACTAATTTTCTTATAAACAGGTATAACCCGAGTAACACAAAATGCAGTTTGTAATTGATGATTTTACATACAGAAGGAAAAAGAGCTATCCAACCCTACCTAGCCCTACATAAAAAAGTAATTGCCCCCTTAGTTACTAAATTAACCAAATTTAATTGATAATTGGGTTCCAGTTCACTAGAAACTTCCAGGGTATTTACTATCGGCTCTCCTGAATCTAATCAGCAATTTAATAGAACCCGTCTCACAAAATGAAGTCGGCTAAAAGGTCTCAAAAAGCAGCAAATGATCTACAGAACAGACGAGAAACAGTCATTGACATTTATCAGTCTGGAAAGGGTTACAAAGACATTTCTAAGGCTCTTGGACTCCAGCGAACCCCGGTGAGAGCCATTAACCACGAATGGAGAAGACTTGGAACAGCGTAGAACCTGCCCAACAGTCACCGCCGTCCAAAATTCCTCCAAGAGGGCATCGGCGTCTAACCCAGGAGGTCAGAAAAGATCCCAGATTAACGCGTAAAGAACTGCCGGCCCCACGTGCCTCGGTTAAGGTTGGGTTTCATGATTGCACCATAAGAGACTGCGCAAAAATGGCGTCCGTGGGCGAGAAGGGAGGCGAAAACCACCGCTGACCAAAAAGAACGCAAAGACTCGTCTCACATTTGCCAAAAAATAACTTGACCTGGCATAATATTCTGTGGACTGATGAGTCACAAGGGGAGCTTTTGGGGAGACATGGATCCAGTTACATCCGGCGTAAAGCATTCCACAATCAGAACATCATACCAACTGTCAAGCAGGGTGCTGGTTGTCTCAGGGTCTGAGGCTGCTTTGGTGTTTTAGGATCCGGGGGACTTGTTAGAACCAGGAATTCTACCTGAAAATCCTGAAGGAGAACGTCCGGCCGTCAGTTAACGACCTAAAGCTCCAGCGCAGTTGGGTTCTGCAGCAGGACGATGATCAGAAGCACACAAGCAAGTCCGCCTCTCAACCGCTCAAAACCAACAAAATAAACGTTTTGGACGCCGAGTCAAAGTCCTGACTTGAACCCAAATTTCCTCCCCAGCGATTAAAAGACTCAATGTGGCACAAGAAGCTATTAGGTTTTAGGGGGGCAATTACTTTTTGTCCTGGGTGATCGTAATTAAAGGCTGCATTTTGTGTTACTCGGGTTATCTTTTTCTTATACTAAAATCAGTTGGATGATACGAAAATTTAAATGTGACAAATAAGCAAAAATAGAAGAAATCAGTAAAGGCGCAATTACTTTTTCCCAGCGCATAATGCATTTTATGGCGGCCCCATCCGGCCCGTCTAGTCTGCCTGTTTTTCCTGCTGTAAAGACTGAATAGCGGCTTTTAATATTTCTGAGGCAACAGTGAGACCGATTAATGTATTTACTGTACATTAACCGCCCCATACGTGTAGTACGGATGGTTGTATCCACCCTGCTAAATATACACAACATAGCCAACATAGTCTGTCTAGACCGAGAGGAAGGATGAGACTTTACGCCTTATTTAAAGCCAATCTGGAATTATATTATTGATCCTTACAGGACTTTGGCTGCTGCATTCCTAAATCTTTCCCGCTAATCATCAATTATTGGAGTATGTTGATTTTTTTGCCACATCTATCAAAAAATATGAATCCCTTTAGGGAGAAAATGTAGAGTTTGGAGACAGCATTCTCTTGGCTGTTTTGGGGACTGCACCATATCGAGTTCTTTACACCGGAGTTTCATAAAAACTGAAAATCTAAGCTCTATAGATATATATGAGAAATGCAAAAGAGAAATACAATTTTATTTATGTTTGCAAAACACCCATAAATGTAAATGTCAATATTTTTACCATGTGTGTGCGATCAGTTATTTTAATGGTCAACTCCTACCTATATTTTTTGTTTCTAATATTGGATAAAAAAATAAGTTTTCTTTTTAATAATGTTTTCAGGCAGCTGCATATAAGCTGTTTGTATCTGTTATCTGAGCCCCAATCTACTAGACAACCCCCCCCGACTCCTTATCATACTGCTTGTGGGAAACAATAGAATGGCTCAGTCTTAATCACCCAGCTGGACTCTCTGACTAATGAACATCTATGGAGGAATGGACTTCATTAGAATTGCCATAAAGCATCAGCTCAGTGCGGTGTTTGATCAGGGAAAGTCACCCAAAATATCACGTGACTGACAGCAATGGCAACCTCCAGTTCTGTGGATGAATATTTTCTGGATCAAAACGTCCTTTTTATACATATATTAACAGAAGACTTTAGCATAAGATAATCACCTACCTGCCACGCTTCGACTTTTTTAATGTCAGCACAGGAGCCGTTAGTAAAAAGTCCTTTTCCCGGAGTGCACGTGTAAATTTCTTGCAGGGCATGTGCGATGGAGTAGACGGCTAGATACACATTGTAGGATATCCGTAAATGAGTGAAATCCAGATAAGGGGTCTCAACGCTTGTAATGTTTTCTTGGCCGGTACAAGGCAGTCGAAAGGATGAGCTGTTGCCAACTCTGGCGGCATCATCATGGTTGCTCATGAACGGAGATGAAAATGAGGGGTTTTTAGAGGTTCCAGGCAGGTAACAATTAAAAGTCTCTTCCCAAAACTCTTTAAGGAAGCCATTTGTGTTGGCCATCTTCGGGTGCACGTTTTGGAGGAATTCTCTGAATCCCGGGATTTGTCCTGCCCTCAGAGCAAAACCAATGGTCCCCCCAATAACGTGGAAATACTCCGGGATAGCTATCAGCGACGAGCTCGCCCAAGCTTCGCTCGCGAGCCAAATCCTGCCCGTGATGTTACGCCGGACTATCTCCTTAATGAGCGGCTCCAAGTCGGGCCCGCTGGAGAAGACAACAATGACTTTGGCGGTTGAGTTTTGTATGACCTCTACCACTTTTTCGATTTCCTCCTTTTCTGTGTACTGAGAGATAAGTTCGCTGAAATCGATGCAGATGTCCCTCTCCTCGGCTTCTTCCCGAAACTTCTCAATTCCCGGTCGGCCGTAATCATCGTCTGCAGCTATGGTTCCCACCCAGTTCCAGCGGAAGTACTCGATGATGTCGGCCATGGCCGTAGCTTGATGTTCGTCGTTGGGCATGGTACGAAGGAACGACTTATACTGGTTCTTGTTGCTTAGAAGACGACTCGACGAGGCATAACTGACCTACGCAACATGGAGGGAAACGACGCATTAGCGATGTATCAGAAAAATGCTAAAAAAAAAAATGATCTGCCATTCGATGAAACAAAATCATTGCTTCACAGAGCACATAAACAATAAATTAAGTCTGATCCTAAACTGACCTACGCCCAGGCCCGGACTGGCCATCGGATTGACGTAGGGGCTGATGGAGCTGCAGCTCCAGGCCCCTACCTTAAAATAGGCTCAGTCAGGACCGGACTGACTGGGCCTATGCGGCCGCATTAACGCAGGGCATAAGGGGCACCTGCCCCTTAAGCCCGCAGCAACTGCGACCGTGTCCGCCTCTCTATTTATCCTTCATGTTAAATAAAGTTTGTTTAACTTTATTTAACATGGAGGATGTTAAATAAAGTTAAAAAAAAACAAAACGATGTTTTCATTTAAGCCCTGGTGGGGGCTGCCCGGCCTCCTAGAGTGGCGGACCCGGTCACAGTTGCTGCTTACTCCGGCAACAAGGTAAGTAGGGTAAGGGAGGGGGGTGCAGTGAGAGGGGGGAGAGGGGTTGGATAGAAAGGGGGAGATAGAGGGGGTACATATTGAGAAATGGGGAAGGGGGTACATAGTGATAAGGGGGAACATAGTTAGAAGGGGCAGATAAGAAGGGGATGGGGAGAGGGGGTAGTGTAAATGCGTACAAGAATGAATGAATAAATGTGTGGATGAATTGCTTGAATGATTTGTGAGACTGCATTAATGAATGTGTGTTAATGATTTGTGTGAATGAATGAGTAAGTGTTTGTGTCTATCATGAATGTTTAAGTGATTTGGGGAAATGCAAAGATGGTACATGAAGGGTGGGCTTTAAAAATAAATAAATAAATAAAAATGGGCTGCTCAGTCTTAAATGCCTGGGCCTATTTTTTGTCCCAGTCCGGGCCTGCCTACGCCCAGTACCTTTTACTTCATTCAGACCCCATTCTAGAATGGAACAGGTAAGATACTTCCTAGAGCTCTATTACGAGCAAGTTCCTTCTGTCTGTTTTAAACTCTAAAATTTAAAAGTTTTGTGGTCTGTTAAAAAAAAAAGCAAATCATTTTTAAGGGATGACTTCCTTCAAATTCAGGACACAAAGAACCTCTGTAAATTCAAGCTATCAAATAAATTATTATCTAATAAATGATCAAATAAATTATTATAAAGTTATTTACACCTTCCAGTGCCAATGTATTCATAGAATAAGTTAAAGAGTCGCAAAAAGGGTTAAAAAGGACTATAAAGTCTCAAAAAGAACTCAGAGGTCCCATCTCATCATGTAATCAAAGTTCAAAAGGCTCTGTCTCCTTTAAGACTGATACAAAATATCAGTTTTTGCACCCAACAACATAAAGTTTTGATCTTATTTGAGTTCACATTTTTAAAATTTGTTATTTCCTATTTTGGCATCATTAATTTTTGGTGAGATGTTGGCTTAGATTTATTTATCCCCTTTCTCATTACCCGTAACGTCCTCCCTTAATCAGTGACAGACAATTCCTGTTTTGTTAAGTTATTTATTTCTGATTTATATCAGATTATTTATATCTGTTCTGTTTTTAGCAAAATGAACGCAATTTAATATTACTCATGTTACCTAATTCATGACATAGAACATTTCATAGAGTTTTTCCCAAATACTTGAGATTTGTTCTTTATTGGAACAATATATCTGGCTGACATTTTCTGTTGTACCCAAAATAAAAACTCTAATATAATTATTATTATTTAATCGAGCGTACTGATAACATTAAATAATAGTCATATACTAGCTGTCCGGGTGGGGAAAATGTGAGAAGTTTTGTGTGTTTCCATTACAATGTTGCTAGCTTGATATTTCTCCATGTTGTTTGCGGTGATTTTGGTAAAATTACTCGGTTCACCTTTTCGGTAATTTGTATAGTTCTTCATTTACAATCCCCTATCAATGTCGGCTTTCTAATATATATTGATAGCCGTGTCGCCATGGGAACTGTCAGTCAAACTGGGCAGGGTTTATTTCAATCTGAGTGTACATGTGGAAGAAAAGAGAAAGTGAGAAAAGATGGAAAATGATAGAGGAAAAAAAGAAAGAGGGGAAAAGAGGAAGAGAGAGAAAGAAGAGGGACAAAGAATGAGGGTAGAGAGACACAGGGGGTGGAAGAGAGAGGAGAAACAGGGATAGTGACAGAAAAAAATGAGGTAGAGATATAAGAAAGATGGAGAGCAAGAGGAAAGAAGGTAGAGAGAAAGAGGAAAGACAAATAAGAAAAGGAGAAAAAGAGAGAAGATAGAAAGAAGTGGATGTCGTTTTAATGAAGAGCATGTCCACTAGTTCAGTGTAGGGCCAGGTGAATATTCCTTACCTGGGGTATATGAAACAGACCAAGCAAATTGGCAACTGCGGTAGATATTCCAGACCCCGTGGCTCCAACCACGGCAATCGTGGATGGCATATGTTCCGAGCAATTACAGAAATCGTCCAAGTTCAGCGAATCAATCTTATTCTGAGCCACGAAGCTGAGCGTGGCTTCCAGGGCCTTGGATACTGTGTTACACGTGTCGAAAATCCTGTACCCCAGGGTAATATTAGGCAGGAGGGTGGAAGAGTTGTTTATTTCTTCTATAGCAAAGATCATGGCCTGTAACCAGCGGAAGCCACGAAAATTGTACCTAAAGCCAAGAGAAACCTTTTGTTATTAGACGTGTGGATACATTCATTCATAAACCAAGCTCTTTCAAGTACATTTCTGCTTTGGAAACAAGAAATCATATGTTTTTGCACCCAAGGACACCGATATAAGTGTTACTCCCTCTCCACCCTTCTAACCACAGCCCAAGGTGAAAAGAACAAAGTATTGTATTCAGCTGCGAAGGAAATTCTACAAGAACAGGAATTCTTAGACATTTCCTTCCTATATTTTTACGTTTATCATTTAATTTATGTCTTATAAAATTAGAAAAAAAAGGAAATAATAGCACGGATAATAAATGCCTGCAAAGCTTGGAATCAACGACTAATTACACGCAAAGGTCAAATGCATGCGGAACTCCGAGCTCAACTATGAATAATTCATCCACACCAGCGCCCCAGATTGTGAGGTCTTTTTCTCCCGGCTTTAAACCGTTCCTGTCTTTTATTTAAAAAAATGAAGTTGTCAGTTAAGGGTTAACTCGAGTCATGTGACTGAACCCTGCAAAGCAATTTGTATATAATGTACGAGTGACTTGCAAATTGACGCGAGGACATGCGACTCCATTTTGCTAGTTCATGCGCGTTTACTTGGAACTTACACATCGTGAGCTGCAACTTGAAACGTTTAAACAAACAAACAGCCAAAAATACCCCTTCCCCCAAACTTTATATTTTAAGTCATTTTAACACCCAAGAACAGATTTTGAGCCCACCTCATCCAACATATGGGTGGGAGAAGAAGGGGGCACTTCCCTCCGTTTTGGTTAGCGGTGGAATACTAGCTTGACAACACCAGGTCTAATAGAATTTGGCAAATTTGGTGAAACCAGAGCTTAATGTATCAACCACCATATAATCCTTCATCATGCGACTCAAGAACACATTTGAGGTGTAAATATCTCATGGGCAACAGTACAGATGGAAATACTGCCCCACTAATGCATTCAATTAGATGCCTTATGGGGTGTACTGTGTCTGATAATTTCAGCTACGGGTTCCGTAGTCTACTCTGCTCAGTCATGAAAAAGAGTTGATCCAAGTTGAGTTCCCAATGACTTGAAGTTGACTGAACTCATAAGCTGGACTCGATATAAAAGAGGTTGGCCTCTGAAAAGTTGGGCTGCGTGCACCAGGTGACGATTTTATTTCTTTTTAATAAATATAATTAATTTGATTATATAATTTCTAATTTGATTAATCATAACTTCTCAGGTGCACCTTGTCGAAACTGACCCTAAGTAACAAATCCAACGGAATCTTACAGGAGTCTCGAGCCTTTCCTACACAGGACTTTTCACCCGTCGGAAAAGTAGCGCTTTCCACCCGATGAAAACTCCAAAGGAAAAAAAATCATTGACTCCTCGGCTTGGTTTCCATGGTCGTTAGTGCTGTGGAGTTTAGGTGCCATTAGTGGCATTCTTCACGTGCTTTCACCCTCATCATTATTCCCACCAGAGCTTCAGCGGAAACAGGCGAGAAGATCGGGATTCCACCCCAACTCCTGGAGCATTCCTGAAGCCAGCTCTTTATCCCCTAGACCCTGGGTTACTGACTACCCTCTATGCGTGTCCTCTTTGAAAGTATTTAAGGTCATGTCGGTAGATTGCAATCTCTCCGAACGCCCTCCTCTTCCTCTACTGCTTCCGAGAATAGACTCGTTGTGAAGCCTGATTTGTTTTCTCGCTGTACAATACTGTGAAATATCTTTGAAATGTTCAGGATAAAAATAATTATTTACTTGGGGACATTCCTAATGACTGCCTAAGTTGCTTATTTTTTTTATTTTCCTACTAAATGAACCAATAAAATGACATCACTATTTATCTGGTAGATGACATCATAAGACACGGTAGAGTTACTTTCAGTACATAGATACATTGCCTGACGTGGCTGCCTGTAAAATTATGTAGCGATGTTTAAAAAATGAGGAAAAATAAAAAAAATAATTTTATTAAGAATAAATTGGCCCTTTTGAGAAAAAAAACAAACTATAGTTAAAGGTCCATTTGGTTTTAATTTATTGTCTTCTCTTATAAAATGAGTAAAAATTCTAGAACTTGTCTATTGTTTGTAGAGATGGATCACGTTTGTGGAGATATAGAAGATTCCTGAAGGGAATGGATTTTAAGGTTTGTTTTATTTCTGAGGGCTCCTGAAAATGATGGGAAATGAGGATTATTGGTCTTCTCACCTGATGCACTCAACTGACTCCGGTCTTGATTCTAGATCCTCGTCTTTAGAAGCTACTCCGAAATGAATAGGGAAGAGGCCACCTAGAATGATATCTCCCTTCTTCTGAGCTCTCTTGTCTGGTCCGTAGGCAGACGAATAGAGGGTGAAGGCCATCAGCAGCAGCAGCAAGCCGTGGATATGAAGATTCATCCTTCTCCCGTGTGGTCTGTGGGTTCAGAGAATGGACGGGGAGGGAGCGGGACACGGTGAGCTATGTCAGGCAGAGGCGCGGAGCTCAGCTGAGGTCTGGAGTCCCTGCTATGCAGCACAACGGGCTTGGACCTCATGTCTACAGCCTGGGGAACTGATGAGAGGCTGTAACGGAATTAACTCCAATCTGACCTTCTCCATGGCAGTTCTTCTGGACCTTGGACTTGCTCTCATGTTGAACCCATTGTCCTAAAACAGAATGAGAAAAATACTTGAGTTCTGTATACAAAACACTGAAGAAAAAACAGATTTTATCTCATTTTACCCAAATAAACTCCCTTTATCTGCAGACCTGGAGGCCGCCATTGCTGTCAGTCATGTGATATTTTGGGTGACCTTTCAGGCACAAACACCACACTGAGCTGATGCTTTATGGCAATGCTAATGAAGTCCATTCCTCCATAGACTCTTATTAGTCAGAAAGTCAGGATAGGCGATTAAGACTGAGTCATTCTAATATCTCAAAATTTTTTCCGTACACAGGCAGTATGATAAGGAGTCGGGGGGTTTAGTAGATCGGGGGTCAGATAACAGAGCGAGAATCATACAAACGGCTGATATGCAGCTGCCTGAAAACTTTATATTAAAAGTTGGGCTGCAGAGATTCTAAGCCCTGCCAAGATAGATTCTACCGCACTCAATCTGGCTAGTGAGGTTTGTCTGTTTTATTGAGTGTCTGGCCGGCTCTGACTCAAATGATCCACCAAGGACTTAAATTCACTTTGTAAAGTTAAAGCCCTCTTAACCCTTTCAGTGCCAGACATCAGGGCAAATAGCAAGCAGCCGTACCAGCTGCTCGTTCCATGAGCCGATCCCGACCCAAAGGCGGTGATCAGATGTTTTTGCCCCGCTTTAGAGGCAGTCTGTATGTTTAAGTCTTTAGCCATAAGACTTGCGTGCAATTAACCCACAGAAATAGAGAGAGGGAGATCCCACGGGATGCCACCATGTCTGGCAAATGTAGTTGGCAATCTTAGCCAGATATTTAAGGGTTAAATCAACTTTTGGTACATATTTGTTTTTTATTTGAGAAAACAATTTTTTTACATTTCGTTATTTTAAAATGGTTATTTACAGTGAGGGCAGTAAAGACCGCAAATTCATTCCAACAGAGGCGACACTGTCAGTACACAGGGAGCCGTCTCATTACCGTCTCGGTGTCTTTAGGAAAGCGCCGACTTCTTAAGGTGTTGTCTACTTGTTTGGTTTACATTGTTTCCTTTTTTGTTTGGGATAGACCCCACGGATCATGCGCGATCATTCAGGCTCGGCTACTGTAAATAATTGCACTTTGTTGATGTTTAATACACCTGGATGGGGTAAAGTGAAGAGGACGGGGCGCCGAGCCCAATGTGTGTCCAGCACTAATATAACCCCCAGCGCTGTATACAGTAATATAACCCCCCAGCGCTGTATACAGTAATATAACCCCCAGCACTGTATACAGTAATATACCCCCCAGCGCTGTATACAGTAATATAACCCCCAGCGCTGTATACAGTAATAACCCCCCAGCGCTGTATACAGTAATATAACCCCCAGCGCTGTATACAGTAATATAACCCCCCAGCACTGTATACAGTAATATAACCCCTAGCGCTGTATACAGTAATATAACCCCCAGCGCTGTATACAGTAATATAACCCCCTGTGCTGTATACAGTAATATAACCCCCAGCACTGTATACAGTAATATAACCCCCCAGCGCTGTATACAGTAATATAACCCCCCAGCGCTGTATACAGTAATATAACCCCCAGCGCTGTATACAGTAATATAACCCCCAGCGCTGTATACAGTAATATAACCCCCCAGCGCTGTATACAGTAATATAACCCCCCAGCGCTGTATACAGTAATATAACCCCCAGCGCTGTATACAGTAATATAACCCCCCAGCGCTGTATACAGTAATATACCCCCCAGCGCTGTATACAGTAATATAACCCCTAGCCCTGTATACAGTAATATAATAAAAGGTAATAAGTTTGAGTAAGGTCTCGACATCGTGTTCCAGAAACCATTTTCTTCTGTAAACACAAAGCGTAATTCATCTCTCTCTGCCGCTGGAGCACCTCGGAGTTTTTGGGAACCTCTGTAATCCTCACCTGCCGCTCCTAGCAAATTATATTTACTTTCCCCTAATTAAAGAGTCACCGGCGTTCCTTCCCATTAGACCCACAGCAGGTGATCCGGGACGAGCGGCTTCTCCCAGGAGAGGCGATATCAGGAAGAAAGTGCGAGGCATGATGGAGAAAAGATACATTTGTTGCAATTTATTTCCCGACTTCTGAAAGCGATGAATGGATTTTAATGCGTCGATGAAATTATACATAGAATTTTGTTCCAAACTCCAGAAATAAGCCAGAATCTATTTTTATAAAGAATAATGGAAATTAGGATTTGCACTCGTTTATAAATGGCTCTGTTAATATTAATATTATTATCGTAATTCTTCACCGATTTATTTTTCACCTATATCTTTATCGGGATTCACGTTTACCTTTATTTAATAAATCCATTTCTGGACCCAGAGGATTTCCAAGGGGGTCTCATAAGACCCCCCAAGCGCATGTGCTTCCCTGACAGCGATTGGCTGATGCGAGAAGCGAGGAAAGAGGGGCTTTGGAGGTTACAGAGGGTCTCTGGAAGGGATTTTGCTGTAAAAGGCATCTTAAAATATATTCTAAGAAATTCAATATACATTCATAGTCGGCGAGGCTAATTTTCTTTTTTTTTTGTAAATATATATATATTATTTTTTTTTAAAATTAATGAAATATTACAAATTACAATGTGTGGTTTAGAAATATCCCGGCTCATTTGAATTTGGAAGTAAGTCCGGTCACCCCCTGTGTTGGCCATACCGGATTAACCCCTTAAGGACAATGGGCGGTCCCTAAAACCATTGAAAACAATGCATTTTGAGCCCGTGCATGTACGGGCTTTGTCATTAAGGGGTTAAGCTATATGTCAGAGAGGGTGAAACGCGTCGGATACATTACAGATTGACACAATGGTTAACTATTTAATCACAAAGTATCCTCTATATTTACAACGTTTGTCGATTATTATTGATACATTTTAATTAAATTAATTTTTTAATATTGAACACCGGTAGCTTTTTTTTCCCCTCTTTCTGAAATAATAAAAAAATCAGATTATTTACATAAAAACCGCGGCTCTCCTAATGGAGAAACGGACGATTTCCGCACGTCAGCAGCCGGGAGATCTCGACTTTAAGTAGCAGATAAATGTTGACGGGGAAAACGCTAAGCTGTACAAAGTTCCTAAGACAAACAAAGCATCAGCGGTTCTAAATTATTCAGAGGACGTTTAGAATAAAGGCAGATCGGGGAAAGTGGCCATTTCAAGCTTCCACTTGTCCCAGACCTCTCCAGATTGCATTAGAGTCTTCCGGCCGCTGTTATTACTCTCAAACGCTTAGTAAACAAAGAACTGTTTGCCGTCCAATCTGAGAGGCGCGGGGTGATGTATATCTACCCCTATACCGGGGGGCAAGTCACGCAGCTATTAAATCACTTTAAAAACTGCAGAATACAGCTCCTATTACACTCAGCCGAAATATCGGCAGTTACTGTCCGCATCGTATAGATAGGATCTGCTTTAGTGATGTCCTTTGGAAGCAAAATGGCCACAAAGACTCCTCTCCATGTCTAGAAGGAGACTTAACCAATGGTGTATGGTAAATTAACGCAGATGTTCTTTTTCTCTATGGTAAAAATTCTCAAAATGGCGGAACGGTCATTGAGCCTACAAATGTCCTGATGATGCCAGTGAGTCCGACAGCTAGATATGTGTGGCGCATCAGGTGAGTATGTGGTGGTGTCGGCTAATGGCCCCCAGGGCATTTCCTAGGTGTGCCAGATGGCCAGTCTGCTCCTGGTGCTAATACTCTATTCACTGGATTCCAAAACACCTAAAGATCTAGAGTCTCTGGTATCTGCACATTTTACCAAAGCTTAAATGGGACTTCCATCAAATTATATAAAATTTTCTATTTTTGCCCCATTATTCGTTTCCAGGCAGCTGCACACTCAGCATTTTAGAATCATGGAGGAACATTACGTGATACAACGTAACAACCATGAAGTATAACCACCTGAAAAGCAAAATGACTCACAGGTGAGCCCCAAACCACGCACCATCTATGACCCTAATCGTTAAGGGGTATTACTCTTCAGGGCCAGACTGGGGATGATTAGACGTTTCTGGCACTTTAAGGCCAGCGGGTGGCCAGAACATTAGGTTTTTATCCTCATGTAGCATGAAATGGCAGATTGGGTATGAATGGGGAGCTTCTGTCAACCGGCCCACCAAGGATCTGCCCGTCCACCGGATGTCCAGCCTGGGCCAGTTGCTCCTTCTCCTATTTCTGAAGTTCTCCGAGTTCTTGCTCAGTTAATGTTATAAAAAGAAACTTTCATTTTCATTCCTGTGCCATTTGTTGGCTATCGGAGAACGTAGAGTATTAAGATCTTGGGCGCAGTTCCATCGTTGTGCTTGAGTGCACTTAATGTACTCTCTGGAGCAAATTATATCACAGATAATCAAAGCCGGGTTGAAGAGCACCGGCAGCTCCGAGCTTCTGATTCACTCCATGACTCCCGGGACAATTAGCCAAAAAACTTATCGGTCAATCCGGAATCTGCTAGTGAAAAATTAATGCCACGCTTTGGCAGAGATTCCCACATTGATTAAAACATACCTCCCAAGTGTCTCGCTCCAGTTTGCCAAGTCCCATATCCCTATGTCCCTCTTTCCTCCCCTGATGTCCCTGTTTTGTAGGAGCTCAGAGTTGTTTGCTGGGTATGAGGGTATCACAGGGTTCCACCTGAACAGTCCCAGAATAAAGAAGTACGTCCTGGGTCCCTGGATTTCCTCTTTATGTCCCAGAAAATGCGGAGCCATTGGCTACGTGAGTCAGGACTGTAAAACGCTTGGGCGAGTGAAAGTGGCTGTTTGATGCATATGGAACCCACGTGGAAAGTGTTGAACATGGGTGGGGGGCAGAACTGACATACTGAAGAGCTGTTTAGATATAATATGTATATTTTTTATGTTTCATGCAGTCCAAATGTCATCACTCTCAGACATTTAAATGGCTTTCCTCTCTCTCTCTCTCTCTCTCTCATTCCTTGTCTCATCTCTTATTCTTTTCTCCTCTCGTTGTCTCTTCTTTCCTTTACCTTTTATCTCCTTTTTTTCTCTTCTCACTCATTATTCCTCTGTTTTCGCTTTCGACCCAGTTCTGTCTTTTTTCTCCTCTCTTTCTCCTCACCCTCGTCTCTTTTCTTCTGGTTTTTCTTCTCTCTCTCTCATTCTTTCTCCCATTTTTCTCATATCTTCTCTCTGACCTTTCTTCCATTTTCCTTTCCTGGCCATTCTCTTTTCCAGCCACTCTCCTCTTCTCTATCCACTCTCTCTCTACTTTTCTTTCTCTTGTCTCTTTCTTCTTTCAGTCATTAATTGTCTCTCCTCCCTCCATCCTCTCCTTTCTTTCTACTAAACCCAATATTTTAGCTGTCATAGGTCGGCCTCATCCCCAGACGCAACCTCTTACACATTATCCAGGAAAGCTTGGCGACCCTAGCGTACAGCCCTAAAAGCCTCAATAATTTGTATAGAAACAACAGAAAATGGATTTATAAATTAAACGGGGTAAAAAAAACCCCCTTCTTCTAAATGCCTCATTTAGATAAACAAATATAGCATTAAAACACATAAAAAGTCTTGGCATAACCCCGCCCCAGTCCCTCCTCTGACCACACCCCTAAAAGTGCAACCTCCCCTTTGTTTGTTTTTTCAGATATACTGGGGTATGAGTTATGAGCATTTCTAGGAACTCCACAGGGTTGGCTACCCCAAGCTCTCCATATTCTGGGGGAGCAGCTTTGTTTAGGAGGGCTTGCCCCAGAGAGCCTTTAGTGCAGGGGCGTCCAACCTGCGGCCCTCCAGCTGCTGCAGGACTACATCTCCCATCCTCCTCAGCCAGCCCCTGAAAGAGCATTATGGCAGATGTAGTCCTGCGGCAGCTGGAGGGCCGCAGGTTGGACGCCCCTGCTTTAATGGCAGGAAACCTGGTCAGGGATCAGGGGGAAGTGGTCAGGGAGTAGAAGAAACTGACCTTGAGACCCGGGTAAGCAGTACTTCACCCGGAGACCCGGGTCAAACCTGGAGAGTTCCCGGGTATCATTATAAGCGATTTCAGGACAGAAGAAGAATTAGATTACAGTTTTTTTTAAAATACAATATTTTTAAAAATAAATGTCTGAACATGATCCTTAAAGTGCACTGGAAATTTGGATTTTTGGAGTCATAGGAGGATTATTTTTCAACATGCGCAGACTGGCATTGGTGTATTTTTTTTGCTTGCCGGGGAGTAACGGGGAGGGTAAACTATAAACTTACTGACACTGAGCCATAAAAGGCAAAAAAATAATAAAACATGAACGGCTTACAGTCATTATCCTTTAGCTTTTTCCAGGCCTTTGCTTAATTAACACCAATTAAGAATGAGTTATATATCATTGTATATATATCACCAAATTAACCTGCTGGGAAGCCTCGCCCTGAAACCACAAAACTTCAAATAGGCATCTCTTTCCTTACATTTCCTTTCCAGATGCCCCGGGGGGTAAAAGATCTGGTGCAGATATCTTAAGTAAATGTATGTTAAGACAGGGGCATTAAAGGGCAGTAGTTCACTGAACAGATCAATGCGAGGAAAAAAAAATAAAAATCTGTACAAAAAAATTAATTGGAATTTCACCCAATTTTTTCATTCTATTTTTTTTTTTTTTTTTTTAATAAAATACTTTTAATCATTAAAGGAAAAAAACGTGTCTCAATTGTCATATCTGTGCTAACAGATTAATCAGAATTTTACTTTGGGTAATGATTTTTAATCATATTTTTTAAATAATTATTTTTAATCATTGAATTACACAAAACTGTCTCAATTGTCTCAAGTTGTCATATCTGTTCAAACATAATTATTAGTATTTTACTTCGGTTGACGATTTCTTTCATTCTTTTTTTAATCTAAATAAATATTTTGGTATCACTAAAAGAATTTTACTTTGGCTAATTATTGTTTAATTCTATTTTTTAAAACAAAACTTTTCATTAATTGATGATTTTTTCATTCCATTTTTTTAATAATAATTTTAAATCATTTAAAGTAACAAAACTCACTCATTTTTCACATCAGAATTTTACTTTGGTTAATGATGTTTAATTCTATATTTTTTTTTTAAAAATTAATTACTAAAAAAAAACCTGTTTTTTTTAATATCTGTGCAGATTCATTAAAACATTTTTAGTTGATTTTTTTTTATTCCATTTTTTAAAGATAATTATTTTTAATCATTAAAAGTAACACAACTAATGCCAAAAAAGTAACAATACTCATTTTTCACATCAGAATTTTACATTGGCTAATGATTTTTTTAATGCCAATTCAGATTTTTTTTTTGTCCTATGTGTTCGTTCCACGCTTAACCACAGAATCCTAAGTGGGCCATGTGCGGGTGAGTGATCTCGTCGTGATGTCACAAATGCCCCCCGTGCAGGCCTAGGAACGTGAAGGTGAAATTCTGAGGGTGGTGCCAGAAAACCAAAAAATTTTTTAAAAAATGCCGTCTCACTCGAATGACCCTCGCCAATCAAAGCAAGTGTCCCATCACCGGGGTGACGGTGTGACTTTCGGAGGCTCCACGCCTCATTTAGCCTTAGTAATAACCTAATTGGACTGGAAAAATGCAAAGGCAGGAGCGTGAAAGCTAAATCCAACCAGCTCAGCAGGCTTTCCAGAGCGTCGGAAAAACAGAGATGACACCGATAAGGGCGACTTTACACTTTATTTCTGCTCTTATTAGTGACAGGTGTGTTAATGGCGGAAAAATAACACTTAACTATTGGTGTCTCGTTCAATTATTCTTAAACCTAGAAACCCAGAGCCCGCCGGCAGATCGGCCCCCATCCGGCCCCCGTCTAGTCACCCGTTTCTCCTGCTGTAAAGACTCAAACCTTAATCAGTCGTTGGTCTCGTTCTTAATCAGTCGTTGGTCTCGTCTTAGATTCTATCCCGTGCATGTTTAATACCCTCACTGTGTTACCCTCTACCACTTCTGCTGGGAGGCTGTTCCTTATCTCCCACCCCTCTGACCCTTTTAGCTTATCGCCTTGAGATCCCTTAGTCTTTTCCTTTTTTTGTGAAGCGTACCGCAATTATTTAATAAAAATATAGATATTTTTTTATTTAGTGATTCTGTAAGTTTGGAATTTTTAAAAATAGTTTTAGGGGTAAGAACCCTAAAAAAAAATAAAAAAAAATGCTTGAACGGCGTTAAGATCGGGTTCGGAGTAACGAGTGCAAACGGGGAAGTTCAGTTGGTGTAAATCCGTACTCCCGGCAGAGTAAGTCGTGGCCCGGGGCAAGCCTCGGAAGTACAGAAATAATTACAGGGGAGGGAGTTGGTTTTTACTAATCAGACAAGGTGAATTCGTGTATCCGAAACGGCTTTCGCACCAAAAAGCTGCATTTAACCCTCTATTCATTCACACAGAAGAACACTAACTTGTGTGTAACTTGTGTGTAACTTGTGTGTAAACTTTTTGTGTTAATGCGGTACACAGAAAACCAGATACAAAGTATTCCCGGGACCGGCAGCGAAGGGAACTGCAAAATAAGGAATAACAAAAAGAAATGTGTAATTTAACCCCTTAAGGACAGTGGGTTGTCCTTAAACCAATTCAAAAAAATGCATCGTGACATGTACGGGCTTTGTCATTAAGGGGTTAAAAAGTGTTTGTTTTCGATAGAATCATTCATTTCAAACATTGTATTTAAAATCGACACATTTATAAACTGTGACAAGCCGGCCCACACGATATTACACGGCTCTCACCCTTACAAAGGCTGCTTGAACCAACAACAACAAATAGCGATTTACGGAGAGCGGAGAGATAACTGAAAGGGGAGGAATAATCGTGCAGATCCTGAGAACAGGAAGTTAAGACGGCCGCTCCCATAGTATACACATAAGGGGGGTTTAATAAATAGATATTGGTTATTTAAACCTTTATAGTTACATTTAGGTAACAATCCTATATGCAAATTATACTTTAACCCCGGAAACCTATATATAGGTTTTAAGACCCTATTTGTAGGTTCAGAGCGTACTTTAGGATAAACCGTGTGTCTTAGAGCGAGTGCGTGTTACTGTATGGTGTCATTTGAAGGGGAGGGCATATTTTGCTGCCCCCTTCTAGCTGCAGGATGACACCGCAGAGGCAGCCCTGACAACCATCATATAAAACAATTATGTAAAAAAAAAAAGTATTAAGTGAAGCAAAAATGCCGGTACAGAATGCCGGTACAGAATGCCGGTACAGAATGCTGGTACACAATGCCGGTACACAATGTCGGTACAGAATTCCGGTACAGAATTCCGGTACAGAATGCCGGTACAGAATTCCGGTACAGAATGGAGTTCGTGGAGCTCAGCAGAGATAAGTGTCACAAGAGATTGCCATGGGCTTTAGAAAGTTTAGATATCAATTACACTCCGCCTGGGTCCTTTATGGGCCCCTTCTACGGGTTTTCTGTGCCAGTTGGAGAATCTATAGTGGAAAGGACTGGACCATAGGTTCTCACTATATTGCTTGCAGAACGTGAGCCGGGCTACCGTATCCCTGGGCCATTTGCCCGTCTACCCATCAAGGCTATAGTTTGCCAGGGCTCCCCCTACTGGCAACAGCTGGAATTACCCTTCTCTGCTCTAACGCCTTAACCCTATAAATCCCCACATGGGGCGGCACAGCTGCGTCCGGCTCGGTATTTACGTTACAAAAATGTCATTTATTATATTCCTTAACGTAAAACCAACAGATCTGAGATATCAGTTAATCTTCCGAACGCAGTGAAGGCTTTACATTAAAACCCTGCGATTCGGGGCATTAAAAAGATCGATTAATGGCCGCAGACCTTTCAGAAAATACTATTTTGCTGGGATATCGTGTTTCCCAAATAGATAAATTCGGATTATCTGGTTTCTAAAGTAATTAACGTGAGCTCAGAGCAATTGGCTTTGCTGGGCATTTTTTTGTGCGTTTTATAGATTCGTTCCGATGGCTTCCTTGAGAAAATGCCGGTAACGGAACCAGAAAAGCTTTCGCTGATGGACCGGAATCATTAACCTGCCTACATTTTATCAGCGTTTATTAACTATTCTCTTACGTATATTTTGCCGGGATAGCATTAAATGGACGGCCTCACCGGGGAGAAAGGCATATTAAAGGGCTCTGAGAAGTACTTTACTATTTTTAATATTAATAATATTAATACTTTATTATTTTAATATTAAAATCATGTAAATAAGAATAAATCACATATTTCCAGAGCTGCAGCTTCCCGTCTCTGCAGCGGTCCAATAGTTCTTGCTACTGATTGGCTGCTTGGAACAGCCAATCAGTGGCATGAAAGCACTCCTATTGAAATCAATGAGATGGCTTTCCTGCACATGCGCAACGGAGGGGACCTCTCAGCTATCCAATACATGAAAGTGTCCCTTTAAGTCTGGGAAGGGAGGGAGAGGCGGTACACGAGCCAAAGCTGAAAGAAGCTAGCCCACATACACAAAACCTTTATCGTGTTCTCTAGATGGTTCAGAAAATAAACTTTATCAGATCTGCCTTTTTATCCTTTCCGCTTAAGGGTAACCCTTTGAGTCCTGGGCGTTTGGGACGCATTCTGCACCGAGTTTTAAGGCTACAACTTCCATCATAATCATTAAAAGAGTCCCGGCTAAATGTGCTGGGAGTTGTAACCCACAAAAGTCCAATAGCCTATTTCTTTTTTTTATTTTTTTTTTAAAGTTTATTTAAATTATTACTGTGACATCACAATCACTGATCCCTGTATAGTAGCAGGGATCGGGCTTTTGATTCGCCAGTTGGCTGATCTCGCAGTATATCGGGTGGTGGCATGCTGGCACTCTTAATATTTCTTTCACTGGTCACCAGGGTAGCAGGCAGCCACGTGACAGATCCTGGACAGATCCTGGCCTATAGGCACCAATCCGATTTTATGGGCAGAACGGATGAGCCGAGAGGTTCTTATATGCTGTCAAATTCTCAGTTTCTAACTTTAGTCTTTTTTATTGTTGGAGTAAAAAAAATAACAGAATATTTATGATTTCTGTGGGGGGGGAGGGCTATGGAGGGAGAGGACTATGGAGGGAGGGATAGGACTATGGAGGCAGGGAGAGGACTATGGAGGGAGGGATGGGACTATGGAGGGAGGGAGAGGACTATGGAGAGAGGGATAGGACTATGGAGAGAGGGATAGGACTATGGAGAGAGGGATAGGACTATGGAGAGAGGGATAGGACTATGGAGAGAGGGATAGGACTATGGAGAGAGGGATAAGACTATGGAGAGAGGGATAGGACTATGGAGAGAGGGATAGGACTATGGAGAGAGGGATAGGACTATGGAGGCAGGGAGAGGACTATGGAGGGAGGGATGGGACTATGGAGGGAGGGAGAGGACTATGGAGAGAGGGATAGGACTATGGAGAGAGGGATAGGACTATGGAGAGAGGGATAGGACTATGGAGGGAGGGAGAGGACTATGGACGGAGGGATGGGACTATGGAGGGAGGGATAGGACTATGGAGGCAGGGAGAGGACTATGGAGGGAGGGATGGGACTATGGAGGGAGGGAGAGGACTATGGAGAGAGGGATAGGACTATGGAGAGAGGGATAGGACTATGGAGGGAGGGAGAGGACTATGGAGAGAGAGATAGGACTATGGAGAGAGAGATAGGACTATGGAGAGAGGGATAGGACTATGGAGAGAGGGATAGGACTATGGAGAGAGGGATAGGACTATGGAGAGAGGGATAAGACTATGGAGAGAGGGATAGGACTATGGAGAGAGGGATAGGACTATGGAGAGAGGGATAGGACTATGGAGAGAGGGATAAGACTATGGAGAGAGGGATAGGACTATGGAGAGAGGGATAGGACTATGGAGAGAGGGAGAGGACTATGTTTTGCCAAGAGGTGGGTGGCTATTACTGGAGGAGCGGCACTTGGATGGGAAGTGCTGGATACAGACTGGGCATTTTTAGGGGTCCACCAGGAGGCAGACGATGGGCTTAACCACCTGCTTAAATACACAACATTAATTCATGCCTAACCTGGAATGTACAGCCAGCTCCCAAACAGCCAGGGGAAGACCAAGGTCATGTGGGGCCCTGGGGCAACACTGTTACAAGGGCCCCTACAGAATAAATAAATAAATGAATATATATATATATTTTTTTACAATTCAAATGTTAGTACAAAAAAAATGTTTGTCTGTAACATAATTGCAAGAAGGGTTTTCCAACAATCAATTTAAACTTTCATTAGCGAACACAATTGGAACCCCTGGAGTGATGGGCGTAATAAAGGGCCATTGGAACACAGGAGTGATGGGAGTGATAAAGGGCCATTGGAACACAGGAGTGATGGGAGTGACAAAGGGCCATTGGAACACAGGAGTGATGGGAGTGATAAAGGGCCATTGGAACACAGGAGTGATGGGAGTGATAAAGGGCCATTGGAGCACAGGAGTGATGGGAGTGATAAAGGGCCATTGGAGCACAGGAGTGATGGGAGTGATAAAGGGCCTCTGTACGCCTTTAAAGAGATTCCGTTAAAAATCAGCCGTTTCCAGCTACAATAATCATTTACAACATTAACCCCGTCAGGGCTGGATTTCTGATCCATTTCATGTTATTTTAATGGGGAAAATGTGCTTTTCTTTAAAAAACAATGACATTTCTAAGTGACCCCACACTTTTGAATGGTAGTATATAGATTTATATATATATATAGTGCATTAGCAAGCTTTTAGCGGGATTACTACATTCTCCTTTTTTATTCACCGATAGATATTCAAAGCTGGGATAGGAAAGCTTCAAACAGCATCATGTCCAGGAATCAGATTTAAAGCGGCAGGAAGGAAACTTCGAACAAAGCCAGGGAGACTCTCACACATAACGGGTTTTTGTTCCAACAGAACTGCATGAACGTTAGTCAGCTAACAATGTCCACAGATGATGAATTACCCGTCAGAGCAGCATAAAAATAAATCTTAAAAAGGGCGCAGGGATTTTGGCCTCCACTTTGTGGCTCTCGCTATCCGGTGCCTCGCTCTGCGGGATGCGGATAGGAGATCCCGCTGACATCGGTGGGCGGACCCCGCTAATGACACAGGGACAGGAAGTGGGCGTAGAGTGGGGCGTGTCTCAACACCGCTCCCGCCAAACCCAGAGAGTGATGGGAGTGAAAAAGGGCCATTGGAACACAGGAGTGATGGGAGTGATAAAGGCCATTGGAACACAGGAGTGATGGGAGTGATAAAGGGCCATTGGAACACAGGAGTGATGGGAGTGATAAAGGCCATTGGAACACAGGAGTGATGGGAGTGATAAAGGGCCATTGGAACACAGGAGTGATAGGAGTGATAAAGGGCCATTGGAACACAGGAGTGATGGGAGTGATAAAGGGCCATTGGAACACAGGAGTGATGGGAGTGATAAAGGGCCATTGGAACACAGGAGTGATGGGAGTGATAAAGGAGCTACAATAGTCATTTATAACATTAACCCCGTCAGCGCTGGATTTATGATCCATTTCATGTTATTTTAATGGGGAAAATGTGCTTTTCTTTAAAAAACATCCTGTACCAAATGCATATAACAAACCCCCACTGTGCTCCCAGGGTTAATAAAACATTTTAATTTTATGGTTTTACATATCGGGACATAATAACAATTTTCTGCTCCTTAGCAGGTCTGAAAATGAGGTAAATACAACCTCAGATGAACACCAACACATGACATATTACACTGTGTCATGATTTATTCCACAAAAATAGAGCCAAAATGAAGAAGCCATGTCTGGAAAACTAAGTACACCTTATGAATAGTTTGTAGAATCACCTTTAGCAGCAATAACTCGAAGTAATTGTCTTCTGTATGACTTTCAGTCTCTCGCATCGTTGTGGTGGAATTTCGACCCAATCTTCTCTACAACGTTATTTCGGTCTAATGGGGTTAATTGGTCATTACTTTAAAAACTGTATTGAAAAAACTGAGTTTGGCTACAACTCACTAACTCAGAGTTTGTTTCCCGATAAACAATAAAATGTATAACTTATTATAATATTTATGACTAGCGGAAACAAGAACGTTTACATCCATTCCTGGATACACAGATCTATAGCTGGAGTAAATTTCACGTTTCTTCAAGCGCATAAACGGAGTAAAAGGGTCATTCTGGCGCGTTAATGATTTAAAAGAGAAAAGAATTGCTCCGGGGCAAATTCACTTACATTTTTAACAGGCTGCTCAGGTATGAGCCTGGGAATCGCTGGGCTGGGAAGCCGCTTATTGTAACGCGGTGGAACGTCAGCTCTTCAGAGAGCGGCAGATAACGTTATCAGAAAGCGGATCTCGCAAGAACCACGCGGATTAAAACGTTTTAAATGATAGGGATTAACACCTCAATATCATACCACACAGAGTTTATCACAAATAGACAGGAGTCGTAGGGTTAAAATAAACCATACTGCAAGTTGTGAGACACAAAGAAGGAATAGTGAAGCCCTGGCCGCAAGAACTTACAATCTAAAGTGGTCACAGCTATGCATATAGCAATATAAGCAATAGGCCTGATGATCAAAAAGGGTTGCAATTCATATAATAAATTGTTATCCTGTTCTCACAACTTTTTAACCCTATGACTCCTGTCTAAACTCTGTAAACGAGGCTGATGGTTTCAGGGCGGCACCCTATGTTTTTATGCTCATGTATCCAGCCCGTGGCCGCACACTCCGAGCGTGGTGCTTACGGCCAGCCGCCTCGGCTTGCGCAAGGGTTTGTGAAGCTAGGAAGCGGTTGGCCGCCTCTAGTAAAACCAGAAGACCTCTTGTGTTGGGGTTTCATGTTCATCAGCTTCATATACTATCCGTGACAATAGATTGTATTGACCTTTGGACATGGCATCCAACCTAGAACATTGTTTTCGTTCTTACGTTCTGCCACAGTGGACATGTGGCAAATGGTGGCAAACATAAGAACTACAGTATGTGTCCTCAAAGCAATTCTCCAGGAGGAGCGGCAGACGTTCCTCCGATCCATCGAGCGAGCTCGTACCGCAGACCTGGCCATGCTTTGAGGAAGAACCTTTCATTGGTGAGAAATTTATCCATCCAGTATATGTGGGAACCGGGAAAATGATACAATTTATATGCAAGTTGTAACAAGGTGAGGATTTGGTCTTGGAGCCAAGAGAGGGCTGGCAACATTCAGCCCGAGAGGCAAGTTCATTGAAACGACCCATTGGTAAAAAGCCAAAAATACATGCGCAAGATAACGTATGTCGTGGCCGCTGTGTGGGGAATTCCAAATAAAACAGAATAAAAAGTTTCACGTAGTGGCCCAAAATCAGAGCAGCGAAGGCGTTAATTGCCCCTCTGCCCCAATGCCTGCCCTTCTGTACGTAAATCTTCAGAACACTTCCTGCTCTAGAATAAGAACCGTTTAAAGAGGAACTCTCACCATTTTCAGAATTAAAAGACGTTCCCAAAAATATTCCTGGTTCTTTTTACCCCAGTTCTAGTTTTTTACCCCATAATCTAATATTTTTAGGCAGCTGCATATCAGCCGTTTGTATGATTCTCGCTCTGTTATCTGACCCCCGATCTACTAAACACCCCGACTCCTTATCATACTGCCTGTGGGGAACAATAGAATGTCTCGGTTTTAATTACCCAACTGGGCTCCCCAACAGATCAAAGTCTATGGAGGAACGGACTTCATTAGCATCGCCATAAAGCATCAGCTCAGTGTGGTGTTTGAGCCGGGAAAGTCACCCAAAATATCACATGACTGACAGCAACGGCGGCTCCAGATCTGCAGATAAAGGGGGTTTATTGGGGCAAAATTACATAAAATCAATTTTTTTGGTCACCGACCGACATTACTGTATACAGCGCTGGGGGGTTATATTACTGTATACAGCGCTGGGGGTTATATTACTGTATACAGCGCTGGGGGTTATATTACTGTATACAGCGCTGGGGGGTTATATTACTGTATACAGCGCTGGGGGGTTATATTACTGTATACAGCGCGGGGGGTTATATTACTGTATACAGCGCTGGGGGGGTTTATATTACTGTATACAGCAGGGGGGGTTATATTACTGTATACAGCGCTGGGGGTTATATTACTGTATACAGCGCTGGGGGTTATATTACTGTATACAGCGCTGGGGGGTTATATTACTGTATACAGCGCTGGGGGGTTATATTACTGTATACAGCGCTGGGGGGTTATATTACTGTATACAGCGCTGGGGGTTATATTACTGTATACAGCGCTGGGGGGTTATATTACTGTATACAGCGCTGTGGGTTATATTACTGTATACAGCGCTGGGGGTTATATTACTGTATACAGCGCTGGGGGTATATTACTGTATCCAGCGCTGGGGGTTAAATTACTGTATACAGCGCTGGGGGTTATATTACTGTATACAGCGCTGGGGGTTATATTACTGTATACAGCGCTGGGGGGTTATATTACTGTATACAGCGCTGGGAGGTTATATTACTGTATACAGCGCTGGGGGTTATATTACTGTATACAGCGCTGGGGGTATATTACTGTATACAGCGCTGGGGGTTATATTACTGTATACAGCGCTGGGGGGTTATATTACTGTATACAGTGCTGGGGTTATATTACTGTATACAGCGCTGGGGGGGTTATATTACTGTATACAGCGCTGGGGGGTTATATTACTGTATACAGTGCTGGGGTTATATTACTGTATACAGCGCTGGGGGGTTATATTACTGTATACAGCGCTGGGGGGGTATTACTGTATACAGCGCTGGGGGGGTATTATTGTATACAGTTTTCCCATGCTACTTTGTATGTAAAAGTCGATAAATACACGTATATTCCGTGTGACGTCGGCTATCCTTCTCTCTGTATACGATAAACGTGATCCTGCTCAGTATAACGTAAATGCTGCGGCGGCCGCACCGTGGAAATAGCAGAGAGAGTAGGGGATAAAAACTCCGTGATGGTGACGCTCCCTCCCCCCCCTCGGCTCCCACCTTCTCGCCACCGAACACCTCACTCTCCACCAAGTGTTTTTACCCTTCGCAGGTTAATCAATGACCATAGCGAAGCCAAGAGGTGCCTCACGTGGGGGAGGGAGAGGACCCGAAATTATTTTTAACAGCGCACCCTCGCCAGGGTTATTATTATTTATTTATTAGTAAAACCGCAGAGCGCTGGGTCAAATTAACCTCCAGGACAGGTGGACTTTCTCATCTGCTTTTAGGGGGTTAATTACTAAGTGCTGAGCGAAAAGGTTTCCTCGCATTGATTTATCTATACATCCTGCAGGGTCAGCTCTCTTTTTACTTTAGCATCCATTCCTTTGTATCTCTTTTTAATTTCCACTTTTTTGGGTTTATTGATATAATAGGTTTTATTTAAATAATTTTATTATAGGTTTTATTTAAATAATTTTATTATAGGTTTTATTTAAATAATTTTGTTATAGGTTTTATTTAATTTATTTTATTATAGATTTTATTTCATTTATTTTATTACAGGTTTTATTTAATTTTTTTTATTATAGGTTTTATTTAATTTATTTTGTTATAGGTTTTATTTAAAACTAATGGAAACCGAGCTGAATGATTGTTTAATATCTGGAAGTTAATGGTTTGCGTGATCACAAACCGCTCGGGTTTACTACAGGGAGATCCTGTCAAACGAACCTAATTTATTTTATTGATGGGGTAACTAGAATAATACCCCGGGGGGGGGGGCAGTAGATATTGTCTATCTAGATTTCTCTGTCCCCCATAGAAGGCTTAGAATTAAATTGCAGTCTTTGATAAATAGCTGAATGGATAGGGAGTGACAGGAGGCAGAAGGTCGGGGTTATTGGGGTATATTAAGAGGAACGACTTACTAGTGGGGCTTCTCGTGGAGGGGCGTTCGGGGGTCAGTTTTGGGAACTAAAACATGCATTGGATGATTTAAAGATGCATGGAATAGGCATATGGCTCCCAAATTTAGGTTCGTCTTAGATTCAGAGATATCTATCTCATGCATGTTTAAGTTCCCTTACACTATTAACCTCTACCGCTTCTGCTGGGAGGCCGTTCCGCTTATCTACCACTCGCTCAGTAAACTAAAAAGTTCTCATATTCCATGAACAAATAGCAGCTGATCTGTATGTAATATTAGGGGTCATTCATTGACTCCGTCCCCATCACATGATGATTCTCTGGGAGGGTTCATGTCGAAGTGTGACGGAATTCACAGAGAAGGAGAATGCGCTTCCCTCCATTACAAATTCCTAAGATTCCTTCGCTCGTACGGAAACCTCTATAACCCGCATAAAAACCCTGTGTATTTTATAAAGTTAAAACATTTTACCCTGAATAATTTTAAAAAAATTAAAAAAATCCCTTAATATAAAAAACAATGTCTGCCGTTCTGCCGCGTTCTTTACTGCCTCCTCCGCTAACAACCCCAAAATCTGCCTAATACGCAATAAATATCCGCAGCGATTAGTTTGTGCTGAGAAGATACTCCACTCTCCACCCGGACGGATTTTTTTAATAACCATTAAAGGCTAAAAAATAAATAAAAAATGAACCACTTGTTTAGAAGCCTCTTAAAGCTCCGGTTTGTGCAGCTAAGTAGCAACAATTTCGATTTGATGTCATATTTGGACCATTTGGGGGCTTGCATGGGGGGAGAACCTTAAGTAATTGGATTATGATGTAATAGTCTGCAATATTACATCATACAAATGGAACAAGAAGATAAAAAAAAACATAGCTCTGTGACCCAAAGGCATAAGGAATGGGAATGGGGGGGGGTTGGCCCAGTTGAGGGCCACTTTCAGTAGAGTGATGGGCCGAGGACTTCTAGGACTTCAGCTGTAGCTAAAGAAATTGTGAAACAGCAGAACTTAATAGTCTCCTCCTCAGTTATAATAATTGGGTCCGTAATGCAAGGGCTTTTCCAAAAACCTCAGCACCCAACACTGATGTCTGGACTAGAGCACCGGCTCGGCATCTAACGGGTGCATTTGGTGGTTTCGGAAAGGATGGGAAAAGGTTAAAAGTCAATCATTAGCCCGCAGATACAATGTATCGATATAGCGTTCAGACAGAACAAGTTCATTTTAGGTCTCAGATCAATACCCGAGTCCTGCGATAACCACACGGCCTCCCGCTTCCTATGTCTGCACCCTTAAGTGCCTTGGCAAGGAAGTGGTTAACACACTAGGGCATTTTGTGACATTGGCTTTAGAAGTCCGGAAAAAAAGGTTATACTTTACAGGTAATACAGTGAGGGGATTGAACATGCGCGGAATCAACGAATGGATTTGCCCCTTCTTCCTGAGACCCGGGGAATCTGCACATAGACACACAGACTTGGCTGCCTATTCACCCTTGTCTTATGTTATATTCCATCCCATTGCTGTATCAACCTCTACCACTTCAGCTGGGAGGCTATTCTTCATATCTGCTAGGGTCCATTCAAACTGTCTCTCGCCATTTAAACAGTGCAGCAACACCCATACGGCTCACAGACCTCATAACATGCTAAAGCAGCGTATACATACTATAGAGAGAGCACATAAAGGATCCAGTAACGGCGGACGGGGAACCACATGAGATTTTTTCAAAAATCAAGCAATCGATTCTGCCCCCTCCCCCACATATTAGCCCTTAAATTGCGACCCGTCGGTGGACACCTAACTTTGAATATATATTGCCTGCATTACGTTTATTGAAATACTTCCTTAGTGGCAGCGCGGAAGGGGTTAACGCCAAGAAGAATTCTAATTATATTGGAAATGCTGAATGATTGGAGATCCAGCAGATAAAAGCGCCCTGTCTGCTCGTCGTTACCGGCTCTGCCGCTTCAAAGGCAACAAAATCATTAAGAAATGTTGGGAAAATTCTGGACTAATTATCATTTAGTAAGAAATGCCCCCCTCCCCCACCCCAAAAGGACAGTAAGAGGACATGCTCTGGAGTCCTAATTAGTAACCAATTAAGCAAATTTAGATGGAGGTCCTGATGATGATGAGGACGGATCTTTTAGAAACCACCATGTGGTACCTGATTGCATATTTTTTCCTCCCCTGGGACCACACAGGCTAGAAAAACATGACTTTGCGGTCCTTCCAGCAACCGTGATGATTATCCTGTGTAATAAGTGCCCCCCCCGACTACTTCGTGTAGAAGATCCCGTGAAGATGTCCTCGCCTGCTCTGTGAGTCAAATTGTTATGTTATATGCTACTTGTTATGTCCTGTTTACCCATTGTACTGCGCTACAGAGTATGATAGTGCTATATAAAACAATACATAATAATAATACATTGTACTGCGCTACGGAATATGACGGCGCTATATATATACATTGTACTGCGCTGCAGAATATGATGGCACTATCTAAAACAATAAATAATAATAATAATACATTGTACTGCGCTACGGAATATGATGGTGCTATATATAAAACAATTAATAATAACATACATTGTACAGCGCTGTGGAATATGATGGCGCTATATATAATAATAATAACACATTGTACCGTGCTACGGAATATGATGGCGCTATATAAAACAATAAATTATAATAATTAATAAAAAATCACTTCTAAGATAAACGCCAACTGAATCCAGCACTAAAACCCATCTCTTATGCATGCGTTATTAAATATAATAATAATAATAATATGAATCATAATTTTTATTATTTAATTGGATCTTTTTAATTTAGTTGGATTTATATTTTCCAGTTTTGGGGTCCCCAATAAACAGGGCGTTTACAATCTCCCCATTCACCCTCTTAACACCCAATCAGCAGCCAGAGAGGCAATAAGGGAGTCGTCATGCAGTGACATGAATGTTTAGGCTCAGCCCACACTGATGACATCATATAGTGCTCTGATGTCATTTTGGACAGCAGCAGACTTTGGGGTTTTGGGAAGATTCTAATCAGCGGGAATGAAAAATGCATTTTATCGCTGAGATCCAATAATTGGCCTAAAAAACCCGATTACTCCGGAAGAACCGAGTCTTCCAGAACATCTAGGACAGGTGAGGATTATCGATCCGGCCCCTGGGTTCTGGGTTCTGTCACATACTTAATACCGTTATACAAGCCTGCAGATGGAACCCAGTGCATCCTGGGAAATACGTTACAAAATGTATCATTAAAGTATCTTCCGCAAATCCCCGAAACCAATAAATAAAAGCTACGGATAAGGAAGAGAAACGCGAAGTATGCGTATCCCATGTGAGCAGCTACCTTAACTTCCTCTAACCAGGATCGGCATCATTATTCCTCCCCACTGTTATTTCTCTCCTGGCTGCCCATTATTAAGATGACATGGCCAAGAATTCACTTTAAATTTTGCGATCATATTTTCTCTCCCTCTCCATCCGCCCGTTCCTCCCGCTGTAAAGACTCGAACCTTAATACGTCGTTGGTCTCATCTTAGATTCAGGAGCCGTATGTCTATCCCATGCGTGTTTAATACCCTCGCTGTATTACCCTCTACCACTTCTGCTGGGAGGCTGTTCCACTTATCTACCACCCTCTCAGTAAAGTAAAACTTCCTTCCGTTCCATCTCAGTCTCTGACTCCCTAGTGTTAGATTCCGGTCTCTTGTTGTAATTTTTCTCCTCCTTTGAAATAAATTCCCTCCTGTCCTTTATTAAATCCTTTTATATATTTAAATCCCTCACACCCCCTCTCTCTCTTTCTCTCTTACTCCTTCTCCCTCCTATCCCTTTTCTCTCTCTCTCTCCCTCCTGTTATATTGTGGAGGACATTGTTTGGCTACTAAGTGGTGTCTGTGACTAAGGTCTCCCGGCCCTGATTTTGCCCCTTTAATTATGCTTTTTTCCTGAAACTCCCAAATTAAAGCCCAAGAATTTCTGCCTTTTGGGTTTTTTTTTTGCTATTTTCCCATTTCCGGCGAGCTGAATACAGAGGAAATAGAATCCTTTCCGGATAGAACGCGTGATTAGCATCTCGTTCCGATTATGTATTGGACTTCATTAAATCTGCAATAAAGTAATATATTAGTAATTAATCCTTTTTCATTTCAATGGGACTGCATTCCTGCCACTGATTGGCTGCTTAAAGCGGCCAATCAGTGATAAGAGTTCTCTAACCTGCAGAGGGGAGCTGCAGCTTCTACCTCAGTAAACGGTTTAATTACAGGTCGGCTCAGCGGCATCATAAACAAACAGCCCCGGCCCCTGTATAATGTATAGATAAATCAGCGAGCCGGCCCCCTGTATAATGTATAGATAAATCAGCGAGCCGGCCCCCTGTATAATGTATAGATAAATCAGTGACCGGCCCCCTGTATAATGTATAGATAAATCAGTGACCGGCCCCTGTATAATGTATAGATAAATCTGTGAGCCGGCCCCCTGTATAATGTATAGATAAATCAGCGAGCCGGCCCCCTGTATAATGTATAGATAAATCAGTGAGCCAGCCCCCTGTGTAATGTATAGTTAAATCAGCGAGCTGGCCCCCTGTATAATGTATATATAAATCAGTGACCGACCCCCTGTATAATGTATAGATAAATCAGTGACTGGCCCCCTGTATAATGTATAGATAAATCAGTGAGCCGGCCCCCTGTATAATGTATAGGTAAATCAGTGACCGGCCCCCTGTATAATGTATAGTTAAATCAGTGAGCCGGCCCCTGTATAATGTTTAGATAAATCAGCGTGCCGGCCCCTGTATAATGTATAGATAAATCAGTGAGCCAGCCCCCTGTATAATGTATAGATAAATCAGCTAAACTAAAACAAGGACACTCGGCAGGTATTAACTCTCACAACCTATAAGCTATAACATTTAAAACAAAATAGCTGTCCCCAGGAAAAGTGCCATTTAATAAAAACAGATTAATAAAAATGGTGTTTTTCTGTAACTACATTTACAAAACTTTAGAAAATAATAATAATAATAATAATAATAAATGATATATATATATATACCGGTATATAGATATATATGTTTGAAATCACTCATAGAGAAGCCTTTTGTCAACCGACCCCACAATAGAACATAAATTATTCCATCAAAAAGTTCTTCAAATAATATGAAAACGCAATAAATAAACATACGTAAACTGTAAGAAATTGCCTCTTAACCCTTTAAAGACTGGCACAGATTAAAAGCCAAAGATAAAATAAATATTTAGGTTAGGAATTAGAGATTTTGTTTAAAATTCAACACAAATATAACATTTTTGAAAAAAAATATATAGTATAAATATAAAAGAATTATGGTTTATTAACAGATTAAACACAATACATGAAATAAGGCTCTTATAAAACCATAACGTATAATATAAATATAAATATTTCCTACATAAAGATGCTTTGTTTTAACCCCTCCAATGCCATGTTGCTGCTCCTGTTTGGCAATGAAATGGTTAACGCAGAATTCAGTACTCGGCGTAATGTCGCCTTAATGGCTATTATTTTCTGATGGGGTTGGGAAGTGAATCCGGACGCAGTCCTTTTATCGCATAATAGGCATTTCTCTCAATAAATAGAATGTTTGGTCTTCTGATGGGAAACCTAGGGCTAGGTAATCCACGTTAACCCTTTCAGCGTTAGACGGCACTGGAAGGGTTAAATACAATATACAATCCTTACTATAACAGAGTACGGAGTATCGCTCACCTGGGAGGGCAGGAGAATGCCGGGGGGTATCCCAGGTAATACCCAGGAGCTGCTGGACTCAAGTGGGGCAAGTGAAGGATACAAAGCCCAGAGGGGGCAGAGAGCAGATCCAGACGAGACCCTTAATACTGCACAAATCCACCCAAAAAGCGGAGCCTTGGGGCGCTCGTTGTTCTCTTAAATTATAAATATTTAAAGCAAAAATACCTTCCAAATCAGAAAATTTTCTTCTAGACAAACGACTCAACCTGAAGCCCCATTACAGGATCACCTATATATACTATACTGCGCACCCTACACACCCCGCACCACCTGGATATATTATAGAAGTGGCAGTCAGAACCCCTACACATCCAAACATATATGTTCTATACATCCAGCAGTACACGGCTACACTCAGTCACATGTATGACCTTCTATACAAGCCCACATCATATGAATTCACATACGCTGCACAGATATCACCCCTGTATAAACTGCACCAGGGGTATATTTAAAGACAGGTGCCCCTATATAATGCTGCAGTACTTCTCTTTATGTCCTTATAGTGACCTATAGATGGGTATCCCACTATATACACGAACATTCTGTTCTTTCTCCTACACACACTGATGCACATTCTATTACCCTAAATCCTATACTCACATTTCTGTTACCATATACCCTATCCACACTCCAGTGCCTATACCCTATCCACACTCCTGTGCCTATACCCTATCCACACTCCAATGCCTATACCCTATCCACACTCCAGTGCCTATACCCTATCCACACTCCTGTGCCTATACCCTATCCACACTCCAATGCCTATACCCTATCCACACTCCTGTGCCTATACCCTATCCACACCCCAGTGCCTATACACTATCCACACTCCAGTGCCTATACTCTATCCACACTCCAGTGCCTATACCCTATCCACACTCCAGTGCCTATACCCTATCCACACTCCAGTGCCTATACCCTATCCACACTCCTGTGCCTATACCCTATCCACACTCCAGTGCCTATACCCTATCCACACTCCTGTGCCTATACCCTATCCACACTCCAGTGCCTATACCCTATCCACACTCCTGTGCCTATACCCTATCCACACTCCTGTGCCTATACCCTATCCACACTCCTGTGCCTATACCCTATCCACACTCCTGTGCCTATACCCTATCCACACTCCTGTGCCTATACCCTATCCACACTCCTGTGCCTATACCCTATCCACACTCCTGTGCCTATACCCTATCCACACTCCTGTGCCTATACCCTATCCACACTCCTGTGCCTGTATCCATTCGCTATAGGGCTGTGTGCACCCCAGATCCCCTATACAGCGCTGCACACCTGGAACCCCCAGATCTCTCTCTCCCCAGGAGCACACTGTCAGCCTCCAGCCCAGACCAGGTGCAGCCCCAGAGCAGTCTTCTCCTAGTGAATGCAGAACCTCCTCCCTGCCCAGTGAGTGCCTCCTCCCAGTATATGAGTGCTTGCTCCTTGCCTTAGTAAGTGCCACCTCCAAGTCTAGGTGAGTGTCTGCTCTCTGTCCCAGCGAGTGCCTCCTCCCAGTGTAGGTGAGTGCCTGCTCCCTGCCCAGTGAGTGCCTCCTCCCAGTATATGTGAGTGCTTGCTGTTTGCCTTAGTGAGTGCCACCTCCAAGTCTAGGTGAGTGCCTGCTCTCTGCCCCAGTGAGGGCTTGCTCCTTGCCCTGGTAATTGCTCCCTACCCCAATGAGTGTCACCTGCAAGTCTAGGTGAGTGCCTGCTACCTGCTCAGTGTGTGCCCCCCTTCTAGTATAGGTGAGTACCTGCTCCCTGCCCCACTGAGTGCAGTACAGGGTACAGTCTTACCTCTCTATTAGCTCTCACAGCCACATCCCTCCATCTTGGTCCAACTTGCCACTGGATCCATTTAATCCATTTTCTTCCAAGTCACTCTCCTTTCTTTTCACTCCCAGTTTTCCTGAGCCTTTAGAGCCCCTGAGTGCCCCCTCAGTGCCCTGTGCTCCCTCTGCTCCTCTTCCTCTCCCTTATCCTGCCTCACAGTCCCTCCAATCCACTCATTTGAAAATACTCTGAATCCCCTGCTTTCCACGTTGCTGTGACTTTGCCTCACCGCAGGATGCCCTCTCCCCCCTCTCCAGCCTGCAGCCTCTGCCATGGAGAGTCAGGTAAAAGCTAATTAAGCATCATTGCCATCCCCTGTCTGCCCAGCAGGGGGCGCCGGATTCATCAGCCACAGAAAGCCTGATCTCATCCCTTTCCTATCCTGCAAACCAACGCATGGAGCCCTACTCCTATCAGTCTCAGCCATCTTTCGGGAAGCTTTGACGTTGCAACCCACAGGACCTGGGGTGCCCGAGACTCCTGTCTTTGGGGTTACAACATTTTGTTTCATTAAATAAAAACATTGTCTGACCTCTAATCCGGGAAAAAAGGGTAATCCCTTTATTTATTTTCAACCGTAACAAAATAATAGAAACTTTTTGCCTACGTCCACCCCGCTGAAATCCGCTGCTCTCTGTTCTTAAATATATATATATATGATGGCATAATATTCAAGTGCAGACATATCTCCGTCTGGTGAGGGGTCAGGGTTGTCACTTGTTTTTGAAAGAAAATAAGATTTCCCCCATTAAAATAACATAAAATGGATCCGAAATCCAGCACAGAAGGGGTTAATGTTGTAAATGACTATTGTAGCCTGAAACGGCTGATTTTTAATGGAATCTCTGCATAGGCGTACAGAGGCCTTTATCACTCCCATCACTCCCATCACTCCTGTGTTCCAATGGCCCTTTATCACTCCCATCACTCCTGTGTTCCAATGGCCCTTTATCACTCCCATCACTCCTGTGTTCCAACGGCCCTTTATCACTCCCATCACTCCTGTGTTCCAATGGCCCTTTATCACTCCCATCACTCCTGTGTTCCAATGGCCCTTTATCACTCCTATCACTCCTGTGTTTCAATGGCCCTTTATCACTCCAATCACTCCTGGGTTCCAATGGCCCTTTATCACTCCCATCACTCCTGTGTTCCAACGGCCCTTTATCACTCCCATCACTCCTGTGTTCCAATGGCCCTTTATCACTCCCATCACTCCTGTGTTCCAATGGCCCTTTATCACTCCCATCACTCTCATCACTCCTGTGTTCCAATGGCCCTTTATCACTCCCATCACTCCTGTGTTCCAATGGCCCTTTATCACTCCCATCACTCTCATCACTCCTGTGTTCCAATGGCCCTTTATCACTCCCATCACTCCTGTGTTCCAATGGCCCTTTATCACTCCTATCACTCCTGTGTTTCAATGGCCCTTTATCACTCCAATCACTCCTGGGTTCCAATGGCCCTTTATCACTCCCATCACTCCTGTGTTCCAACGGCCCTTTATCACTCCCATCACTCCTGTGTTCCAATGGCCCTTTATCACTCCCATCACTCCTGTGTTCCAATGGCCCTTTATCACTCCCATCACTCTCATCACTCCTGTGTTCCAATGGCCCTTTATCACTCCCATCACTCCTGTGTTCCAACGGCCCTTTATCACTCCCATCACTCCTGTGTTCCAATGGCCCTTTATCACTCCCATCACTCCTGTGTTCCAATGGCCCTTTATCACTCCTATCACTCCTGTGTTTCAATGGCCCTTTATCACTCCAATCACTCCTGGGTTCCAATGGCCCTTTATCACTCCCATCACTCCTGTGTTCCAACGGCCCTTTATCACTCCCATCACTCCTGTGTTCCAATGGCCCTTTATCACTCCCATCACTCCTGTGTTCCAATGGCCCTTTATCACTCCCATCACTCTCATCACTCCTGTGTTCCAATGGCCCTTTATCACTCCCATCACTCCTGTGTTCAAATGGCCCTTTATCACTCCCATCACCCCTTACACTTCTCTCATCTCCTTACCAGAAGCTGTTCCTTCTGGCTGCTCACACATTATGTACGCAGCCCTTCTTTTACAGCGGGGTCATGTAATGTTGCTTTAGGTGACCCCACTTTGGCTCCTTGAGTAGTCTGGTCCAAGAATTTTGGACAATTGCCCCCCCTGCCCAATTATTGTAATGAGAGGTTACCTAGAGGTGGGGGATCTCATTGATTTTAATCATTTGTGTATTTAGGCAGTATGAACTTTCCTACTTCACAATAATTATTTACTAAAGACTGATTGTTTGAGATGGGCCTGGGGGTCTGGGGGTCTATCACGTCGTGTACCTTAAACGTTTTCACTAAACTAGTTCAACTTTTCCGTTAAATTTTACATTTCTTGTTCATTTTATGGAATATTTCTTTTTTGCCTCAACAGTAATCAGCAGCTTCACAATAATAATTTAAACGGAGCGACACCAACATGCAAGCGGTGGTCTTACGTACCAAGGGGATTACCCCTACAATGGGAATAATGGTGGAGTGAGTGTGTGCTACTGTATGGAGTGTTAGTCTATGGTGCTAGTGTGTGTGTTAGTATATGGTGTTAGCGTGTGTGAGCGCATGTTGTTAGCATGCCTGTGTGTTACTGTTTGATGTTAAAGTGTGTGTGTCAGCACATGGTGATAGAGTGTGTGTCTGTCAGTGTGTGGTGTTAGCAGAAGTGTGCGTGTGTCAGTATTTGGTGTTACAATGTGTGTATGTATGGGTATGTATGGGTGTTGGTATGAGTGTGTGTAAGCATACAGTGTTAGAGTGTGTTTATGTTACAGATCAATCAGAAACTTCTCAAACACACAAATGTAACATTAAAATCTGAGCTCCAGATCAAGCTGGCCTGAGGGGGGGGGGGGGCAAAGAGGTTACCTGACCCCCCCGCTAAAACTGAGGCTGCTCACGCACCTTCGGCTTGGGGTAAGGGGGTGAGGGAGGAGGTAAGTAACTAGGTATTTATGTTAGAGTGAGAGTGTATGTATGAGTGTGCGTAAGCATGGATGCGGAACACTAAAAGTTATATTGTGTGCATGAATGTGTGTGAGAGGAAGTATGTGTTTGCGTGTGTTTGCGTGTGTGTAAGCGTGTGTTAAAGTAAGTATGGGTTTGTAAAAGCAAATGGACATATACATTTATATAAACTATTAATTAATCTTTTTTTTTTATGTACAACCCTCATTACCCACAGCCACAATGACGAGGATCAAGGGCGTTGTCGTTCTGCAACCAATGCAAAAAAAAGTGTAAAAAAGGTTGGAATGCATGCAGAAATGTGTATTATTTTAACCTATATTGCGTTTCTTTACCACAATTTAACTGAGATAGGGATTTGCTTTGGTGCCATCGCTTTATGAACGGCCGCATCTATTGGACAAAATTAAGGGATTCGGGGGCTATCGAGAAAATTATTTAAATAATGTTTATTAAACTAAATGGGGAGAAAAAATACAATTTGGGGTTTTTACCGTTATATCATGTGATATTGTTATCTATGAATAGTTTAACTTGTCCTAAAGCAGTTTATATGAAAGCCATTTAACTCAAACTATACAAATCGACAAAAAACAAGCACTCAAATGGTTAACCCTTGCCTGTCCAAATGATCTAAAAAGACCCTTGTTACCCAGCACCTATACACTACACAACCCCTGGGTATGGGGGCCAAACCCAAATCAGATACCCATGGCTCTGCTAAAAATAAAAAAACAACTATTAATTCCATGTAACCAAATTCCAATTTTTTTAATTTATTTGTAGAAAAATAACTTTTTATCCACACGACCGCGTCTCACACTGGCCGGCAGCAAGCGCTGGCGCAGGTAGAATATTTCCTTAAATCACGCGTTATCCGGCGAGCGCATGAAACCGGAGTCCTGTGAGAACGGATCAGCGGGAGAGAGCGCTTAATAAAGATAAAGGCCCATGTCTACTCAACGGTGCTGGATTAAAGGGACAAGGATCTCTTCATAGAAATATATCTTACATAATATATTAAATATAGAGAAATTTCAAGTGTAAAAAGTTGTTAAATTTCCCTGTTCTGACTTTTATTTCTCTAAGAATGTCTGCATGACGTGAAAGCTAAATTCTGATTGGTTTCTTGTTTTTGTTTTTTTTCCAGCCAATCACTTTCACTGACTATAAACTGAAAATAAACTGACCCCCCGGATGCTATAAAATGAAATAAAAACACTTAAAATATCAAAGCATATCTTTTCACAATCAAAATCGGGCAGAGAGGGGCACAGGGATTTGGAGCCCCATGGACACAACTTGGAACTTTCCACAGCTCATCCCCCTAGAGCGCTCCCCCCATCCTGCTCCTCATGGGAGTAACTGCAATAAAGGGCTAGCTGCACATAGGAGCAACCCCAAATCACCTTCAAAGTGGGAGAGAACTTGTGGGCGTGGCCTAACACAAATCCACCCACGCAGAGCACTTCCAGGAATATGAAACATTCTCCAATAAAATCGCAGGAAGTTATACGTATTTTCCGGACCCTGCAATAAATATACAGACCTTTTATAGTCTGATCGATCAAAATGCCGGAGAAAGTTAAGATAACATGAAAATTCCACTGACACGCAGAAATATTCATGAATAATTAAACACCCATACCCTTGGAAATGACATTAAATTAGAGTTTATTTAAATTTTATTTTTTCTATAAAAGTGAATTGTTTCCAGTCTGGACTGGAGTCTTAAGGCACAAAATAACTGCTTATCATACAAAAATATATATATTTTATATAAAAACTGCTAAAAAAGTTAAATTTGCTTTAATACATGTAATTATTAAAAAGTCATATTTAATGAAATTAAATCAAATTTCATAAAATGATAATTAAAAAATGTTTTTTCTTTGTATTAAAGGTCAAATATCTCATATTTATAGATAAAAAAATATATTTTTTCAAATACACCCAAAAACGAATGTAGGGGGCAATAATTGTCAGCCCTAATAAAGCATTATTTTAGAAAATTCTTCTGCGCATTCATATCTGATTTGCATACGGTGGTGCTCATTAGCATACAAAGGCGAGAATTCCAAAACCAGCACTGCAAAGACAAAAAAAAAATCATTTTACTTCAAAAAAATAAATTTTTACCCACCCTCATTTAAATTTTAAATATTTTTATTCTCAAAATTTTTCTTTTTTTTTAAAGTCAGTTTTGAAGAAAAAAAAAGCTAAAACTTTTTATTTACGAAGATTTTCTGTGTAATAAAAAATCTTGCAGAATTCCTCCAATTTTAAGCCTCGCGAATACAGATTATGATGAATCCCAACTATTTCTCAATATTCATATAAATGCAACGAGATCCAATCGGCCCAACCCGTCTACCTGTTTCTGAAACTTTATAAGTATTTGACACAGAAACCCAGAACCTGCCGGCAGATCGGCCCCATCCGGCCCCCGTCTGGTCGCCCATTTCTCCTTCTTAATCAGTCGCTGGTCTCGTCTTAGCTTCAGGAGCCGTATGTCTTTCCCATGCATGTTTAATCCCCTCGCTGTATTACCCTCTACCACTTCTGCTGGGAGGCTGTTCCACGTCCTGGTACCAACAGCTTTACACAGATCACAAACCTTAAGGAATTATTTTTTATTAATCTTTACCCTTTCCACCGGCGAGCTGTTCCATGTATCCACTTCTGTAATTGTGTGTATTTTTTTAGTAATATTCAATTAAAGTTCTAATTCTCCTCTTCATTTTAAAAAAAAGTTACAGTTTTCAGCATCCATCTCTTCTTTATTGCAAGGTGCAGCTATACACCGGATGAGCAACAGACTGCAACCCCTATCACTCGGCCATCTCTCAATAAAGATTTTTACTTTTTTTTAATAAATTTTTCAATTTGTTTTTATGGGTAAATTTTACCCATTTTTACATGGGTAATTTTTTTATTTTTTTTTTAAGTCCAGCCCTAGCCGGTGTTTTTCCAGCTGCGCCGCGCTCCCTGCCTGAGTTTATGTCAGCAAGTTGCTTATTCCGTTCCAGCCTGTCCTGCTATACGGGCATCAGATGCCAGAGATAGGCAGCGGGTGTAATGTATCCGGCACAGACGATCTCATTCATATCGCCGTGCGATCGCCTGCCCCCGGCTCATCCTACAACCAAACAAAAGATAAGAAAGCGTCCAGCAATCAGAAAAATAATCCGAAATCATCACATCCTGAGCGCGTTATCGTAAACAAGACGAGATGGAATTCCCCGCCGGGAGAAATGCTTATATTGGGCCAGAAGCAGCTTTTACCCACTTTTCGCTTAAAATCCTGCATTCCAGCCGTAACGCTGCAGAAAGTTATGCTCAGGTTGTGTGGGAGAAATCTATAGCGGACTGGAACGGATTAACACTGAGTGTAGGGTAACCAATAAAGATCAGAGAATTGTTTTATTATTACTGTTATTATTAATAGTAATATTATTGATGTTAATATTATATTATTATATGATATATAATAAGAATAATAATTTTTAAAATAACTATAATTATTCCACATCTACATATTACATTTTTCACAGGTAATGTGCTGCCCCCTGCAGGATGTGTGATGTATAACCGAGTAAGTAATGACCTCCTATGAGTTTATGCATCCCACATCCTGCAGGGGGCAGCACTTTACCTGTGCGACATGTAATATGTATAATAATAAAACTATTTTCCAATCTTTATCTTCCTTTCTATTAGCTACACTCACACTCACGCTGATGCACATGACCGGTGTGGTCCCCCTCCAGTGGAGTCTCCACTTAAGATTATAATAACATTTTAGAAATATATAACAATATAGAGAATTTACACCCAGTACGGTGTGTGCGATGGGGCAACTGGTAATTAAAAGCGGTTAGCGTAGCTTTAAACCAATCAGGTAAAATGTATTTTATGTGTGAATCGGTATAAAAAGCCATTTATATTTTCCCAGTTTTCTCTTGGTAATTGCCACGTGTTGAACGCCTGATGCCTGCGTGCAGTCCGGATCTCAGCATCTCACTTTAATGGTTTCAGTAACAAAACAACAGAAATCTTTTCCCAGGATAATATTAATAATAAAAAAAACTAATTCAAATAAACAGTCCCTATTCCTCCCCGGGAGAGGAAGGTCTTTCCAACCTCGAGGTGATCTCTTTCCTGCAATCTGGGTCCAGGCTCTTGGATCATACCACTAGGACACGTCTGGGCTGGGTCCAGGCTCTTGGATCATACCACGAGGACACATCCGGGCTGGGTCCAGCCTCTTGGATCATACCACTAGGACACGTCTGGGCTGGGTCCAGGCTCTTGGATCATACCACTAGGACACGTCTGGGCTGGGTCCAGGCTCTTGGATCATACCACTAGGACACGTCTGGGCTGGGTCCAGGCTCTTGGATCATACCACTAGGACACGTCTGGGCTGGGTCCAGGCTCTTGGATCATACCACTAGGACACGTCTGGGCTGGGTCCAGGCTCTTGGATCATACCACTAGGACACGTGTGGGCTGGGTCCTGGCTCTTGGATCATACCACTAGGACACGTCTGGGCTGGGTCCAGGCTCTTGGATCATACCACTAGGACACGTCTGGGCTGGGTCCAGGCTCTTGGATCATACCACGAGGACACATCCGGGCTGGGTCCAGCCTCTTGGATCATACCACTAGGACACGTCCAAGCCCCGGGCCGGCTCTGCTTGATTATTTATAGGATTCCCGCAGAGATGTCAACGTTCTATATCGGTCTCCGGATCATGGGTGGTAAGATATTAAAACTTGTAATTATCACATAAATGCACATAAACAGAGAAACGCGACCGCGTGGTCGCCCTAATACCATAACAAACAACTCGTTTATCATATCGATTAAAGATTCCAAGCATAATATACCAAACCCTGAAATACAAAGTATCTTTCCCTGAATGAGATCTCTTCCCACGAACTCCCCTCCAGCTAGCTCTCCTCCAACAAGCTCTCCTCCAACGAGCTCTTTTCCAATGAGCTCTCCTCCAATGAGCTCTCCTCCAACGAGCTCTCCTCCAATGTGCTCTCCTCCAATGAGCTCTCTTCCAATGTGCTCTCTTCCAATGCGCTCTCCTCCAAGGAGCTCTCCTCCAACGAGCTCTCCTCCAACGAGCTCTTTTCCAATGAGCTCTCCTCCAATGAGCTCTCCTCCAACGAGCTCTCCTCCAATGTGCTCTCCTCCAATGAGCTCTCTTCCAATGAGCTCTCTTCCAATGAGCTCTCTTCCAATGTGCTCTCTTCCAATGCGCTCTCCTCCAACGAGCTCTCCTCCAACGAGCTCTCCTCCAGTGAGCTCTCCTCCGAAGAGCATGAGCGTCCAAGGTGAACTTCTTTTTAGAAAATTCCTCGCTGTACAAATACATAGACAGGGAGGAGAGCGCATTTTATTTATGTTTCTGGAAGTACAAGGATTTGGGTAAACGTTAATTTACCCAATTATAGGTCCGTCAGTACAATGGAAAAAAGGCACCTGCCGCTATAGCGTTACTGATTCTCAGACTATTGTGTTTGGAGTTTGGACAGCATTTTATGTGGGTTCCATTAAGGCAGCATCTGAGTCGGTAAATGTGAGGAATTTCTCGTACCTTTGGCAGAGGAAAGAGAGTATTTGGAGGTAAAAGCAGAGGGGTGCGGGGCTGTTACAGTAATAAGGAGTTTGAGATCTGATTCTAAAAACTGAAACGAGAGATCCTGTAAATATAAAAAATAGAAATGGTTGAACTGCGTCTGAAAAGATATTCCGTATTTTACGTGGTCAAATGTATGTTTTACAAATATATTCTATATATATATAATTAATAATACATTCCAGAATCCAGATTTTTCTTATAGATTACTCTATATATACAGTGTGTGGATATTATGTAAAAAAAAAAATATTGCAATATAAAACACCTTTCTTATTGTTTAACATTCCATTTCAAGGACCCGCTTTCCAGAGTAACATCCTCGCTTTGTGAAGTCAAAAGCAACACTGCGGAAATCTGGTGGCGCTAAATAAAGCAATAAAAGATAATAATAATAATACCAACACTAACTATATGGATATTACTATGTAACATTTGGTGACAGGGACCGATCCACTTTAACGCAGAGATGTAAGATTTTTATATTTTATGAAAACTCATGATATGCTATTAAGAGGAATCGCCCACAGTATCCAGAGATTATTTTACCGGACGCTTGGACGCAGATGGCTCCCGTATGGTCAGAGACCAACTTTTGCATGGAACAGCAGAGATGAGGGGGCAGGGGGGGAAATGAGCACCGAGAGGTAAGTAAATAAGGCTGTTAAGTTAGTTGTTTATCAGATTAAAAACCTATTTTCAAAAATAAATCTTATTTTATAGATATAATTTGTTTATTTTAATCTGTAAGACTAGACAGGCAGATGAAAGTACAGGACAGTGCTTCCTAAATATTAATTGTGCGATGTCACAAATGATGGCCCTTGTTGCTTTTTGTAATCATAAGATGAGTCGGCTCTCTTGGATCTATTCACAAGAAGTGTAGCATTCAGCTGACTGACCAGACTCGACCCCAGTCACATTATCTTGCATTCTAACACTCACAAAAAAACTTGATATGCTCGCAATTTTACATTGTGATCGTTTCAGGCCAAGGGCCTTCAATGTGAACTTGCATGCCCTCGCCTGAAACTTGCAAAATTATCCCCCCCCCCCCCCATCTATTACATTAACATTAAGAAAAATAAACTATAAAGTTATTGGACCCCCAATAAACCTGGGGAGATGGGTCAACAATTCCCCCACTTCCCTCACCCCTTGTGCTTCACAGACAAAAGTTCAAACTCACCGATTACTGATTTTTGTTCGATATCTCTGTATAAATAAATGTGCTTGTGCCTTTTAAGCATATCTCTGTGTATCTAGGCATGCATGTATTGTGCAGCATCCCTGTATGTATTTAATGTATTTATATATTGTCTTGTCTGATGGATACCTGGTTATGTTGGAGATTCGGTTAGCTTTTATAGGTTTTTTGGTTTTTTTAGCTTTATGGGGGGAAAAACTTTATTCTGCAGGGGGCTCTTTGTATGAGTGTTTCCCCAGAGCCCCATCTGATCACGATCTGACCCTTGGTTGTTGCTAGCATTTTGTTTGTCAACTCACAAGCACTCGCATTCTGTAATATGGTTCATAAACCCAATTTTTGTTCATATTAGCTTTTTGGAATTTATTAAAAGAGCTAGATTAGTAAATAATCTGAGATCCTACAGCGCCACCAGGTGGCGGATCTCAGGTATTACCAGGATAACATAAATGTAGGTTGTCTGCACTTCGTTACCTAACCAATGTCCACTTATGTTTCTGGGGTTATTATTATTATTTATTGTTTTATATAGCGCCATCAAATTCCGTAGCGCTGTACAATGGATAGACAGGACATAACAAGTAGTATGTAATATAACAAATCGACTAACAGATACAACAGGGGAGGAGGGCCCTGCGCACAGGAGCTTACAGTCAGACCCAGACTGCTCACCCGATCCCTTGAAACGGGCGACCGAAAGGTTGGGAGATCCCTTGAGGTGTCGGCCTTTAGTGACCTTTCCGTACGACAGTAGTAAGCGTGTATCTACTTTAATATATATTTGTTTCGTTGCTGAACTGTGTAGTATCATAATATATCATAATAAATGTGCAAAACACTTTATAGCCTGTGAATTGTGCTGTTTACACATATATGTGCAGCTCTATACATGTATGTTGATGATATTTTAATGGGTGTCGGGGACACCCGTATTTAGTAGCACTGCACCCCACTACACAAATGTACATGGTGTGATTTGGTTAATAAGCCGTGTGAGTGCCTTCTTGCTATTTACCGCATATCAGGCCTAGGCTGGCAACCGGCCAAACTGTTTTTTTTAGCATTTATTCTTGCTCTATTATTATTATGATTATTATTATTTTCTTTTTTTGACATGGCATACTTTTCTTTTTTTTTATTCCGACGTGATGTTAGGCAAGCGGTCATAATGTTATAGCCAATCGGTGTATATATGTTATGGCTGATCGGTGTGTGTATGTATGTGTATATATATATATATATATATATAGTGTGTGTGTGTGTGTATATATAATGTTATAGCCGATCAGTGTGTGTGTATATATATATGTAATGTTATGGCTGATCATGTGTATATATATGATCGGTGTATATGTATATACCGGTATAATGTTATAGCTGATCTCTGTATAGGTTGTGAATGCTCAATAACTTTGAGACACAGATTCTTCCCAAAAGAGTTGAATAAGCAGATTTTATTGCTCGTCATCAGCCAAACTACTCTCACTCAATGAAAACAACGCATGTCTCATATACCTTTACGAACAAGACAGCTACGTGCTAAGATCTGTCTACGTAGCAAGTGTCCTGAAAAATACAGAAAGATACAGAAAACCATTCATCCTATTATGGTCAGTTTATGGCAAGGACCATGTTTGCAGCTGAGATCAATCACTTCTGCCCCCCCTCATTGTGGTCCTTGAATAGACTTGGTCAGTTTCTTTTAACTAATTGGAGCAAGAAATAGCCAACCACCTGTCCACTCTTAACCTTTCATTGCACACAGAGTCACACAGAAAAGGACACTCGGGGTTAACATAAAAATGTCTGCTGAGAAGCTGAAGGCACATATTCAATATTCACAAGGTATATATATATATATAATGTTATGGCTGATCAGTATATATATATATATATATATATATATATATAATGTTATGGCTGATCAGTATATATATATATATATATATAATGTTATGGCTGATCGGTGTATATATATATATATATATATATAATGTTATGGCTGATCTGTGTATATATATATATATAATGTTATGGCTGATCGGTGTATATATATATATATATATATATATATATATATAATGTTATGGCTGATCGGTGTATATGTATATATAATGTTATGGCTGATCGGTGTATATGTATATATATATAATGTTATGGCTGATCAGTGTGTATATATATACGGTATATATATATATATATATAATGTTATGGCTGATCGGTGTATATATATATAATGTTATGGCTGATCGGTGTATATATATAATGTTATGGCTGATCGGTGTATATGTATATATAATGTTATGGCTGATCGGTGTATATATATATATAATGTTATGGCTGATCGGTGTATATGTATATATAATGTTATGGCTGATCGGTGTATATATATATATATATATATATATATATATATATAATGTTATGGCTGATCTGTGTATATATATATATATATATAATGTTATGGCTGATCGGTGTATATATATATATATATATATATAATGTTATGGCTGATCTGTGTATATATATATATATAATGTTATGGCTGATCAGTGTATATGTATATATATAATGTTATGGCTGATCAGTGTGTATATATATACGGTATATATATATATATATATAATGTTATGGCTGATCGGTGTATATATATATAATGTTTTGGCTGATCGGTGTATATGTATATATAATGTTATGGCTGATCGGTGTATATATATAATGTTATGGCTGATCGGTGTATATATATAATGTTATGGCTGATTGGTGTATATAATACCAAGCAATGTATCCACAGCGACAGAAGATTTCAGGGGTTTCTGAGAATAAAAGGCATTATTTTTCAGCAGAAGCTGCTGACCTTTATGTGGTGGACAAACCACAAGAGCACAGCGTGGGTCACCTGCGAAGCAGAAGACGGTGGGTTCTATAGATCATACAAACCCCCACGTGTCGGAAACGCTACAGACAGAAACGAAACAGCACAAACCATAGAATTCTAGTGAAAAATAAGACTGTATCCGCTTGTGTTTAAATAATGATACATTTGAATACAGATACTTTTCTTGCACAGAAGGAATGGATTCTGCCCCCCGAGACCCCCGCTAACTGCCGAGAGGTGGTCGAGGAGGACGAATGTTTGGTCTTGACTTTAATGAATAAATCATGAAGCCCAGATAAGAAAACATTTATTAGTCGTGCCCTTGGTTGATTATTAAAATTAAAAAATCCGCCGCCCAATGCCGGAAACTGATGTTTTTTAAGTAGACGCGGAGGAAATTGGGGCCTGTGTTCCATGGTTGCGAGGAATGAACTTTCGTTGGCAAAATGTAACATCGTTTTGTCCTCGGGAATATTAGAATCCGCCACAAGCGGGACAACCCTCGCGGAGTCAGCTTCCTATTTCCCATCATGTGACGGGATCAGCCAATAAGAAGCTTCTTTAGAATTTTAGAAGTCTTGCTATTGGTAATATAGTCCTTTAAACATACAGACGCAACAAAAAGGTCGGCAATACCAGAAATTCTGTTCTCTTCCGGACTTAATACTATCTAATATATCATAATAATTAATAATAAATATGACTATTATTATTATTATTAAGTACTGGTAACCATTCTTTCTTTACTCATATCATGCTCATACTTTTTCTTTCATCTCTAAGACCGAATTTTAAATTGGTGTCCAAATTTGAATGTGACAAATCATTTTTTCCCAGCAAAAATGTTAATTTGTATTTCATGGGGAAATGTGCCAATCAGGACCATAGGTCAAAGTCATTCATGCTCCAGTTACCAAAATTTCACCTATTAACCTCTTACACAGCCCTTTTTTGTCTTTTTTGGGGGGGCATCTAGGTTATTAAAACGCCCCCTTTCACAAGCCATGGGGACTTTAAATGTGCTTTTCTATTCCATAAAGCTTTTTTTTAGCATATTACGTAGATCTGTTATTTTATTCTTTTCTCTGAACGTTCAATCACATTAAAACAGCACAGATTCTTTTAAGAAACATTTTCAGCGTCTATGGCAACAGCCAATGACAATTTCCTGGCATTCCCATGAAAAATTTTAAATTACGCAAAATTTTACTTGATTTCTGGGAATGGTCTGAACGGTACTAGGAATGCTGCATTTGCTAAAATCCTAGTAGGTGGGACAGCAGCTTTAAGAGCTCACTTAACTCATTTTAGAATTTGGTAAAAAGATTAACATATAAATACTATTTATAATTTTTTAAAAACTTTTTTTAAAATCATTTATAAATATATAAAATTGCATTAAAATTTAGGATGTATCATTCAATTTTTAGGAGCCAAGGTCATCATAATGCAGCGATTTTTTTTTTTCCCCATAAAAAGTTTGTATAACATTTCGTTTGATCCTCCAGATTTGAATATGAACATTATCCATGACAAAAGGTATTATTTATTATTTTTATATTTTTTTATTATTATTTCTAAAAATATAAAATAGTATAAAAATTTAGGATGTCTCCTTAAGATTTTTCCTGTCCTGTGGTAATACACCTAAAACTATACATTTACAGACACTCTACATTGTAAATCATTAAAAAAAATATATATAATTTTGCGTAAAAATGCAATCCTCCAGAACTCGGTTCCCAGTAAACGGATCCTAATCCCAGTTTGGTTCGGCTGGAGGGCAGTTAGGGCTTCTGTAGGTGGATCGTCCGAGAGTCTACTTCTACTCAGTAGGACCGAAATGCGCGGTTCTGACGGTTATTCTGTGCGTTTCCACCTAGTAGTGAATACAAATTATAATAATTAACAAGGAAAAGACAATGAACTTCTTTACTGCCGGTATCAGCCAGTCATGTACCTCTCGGGACAGACGCCGTATATAGCACTTCAAAAGAGATCAAGGGACATCCCCCAGCGCTGTATACAGTAATAACCCCCAGCGCTGTATACAGTAATATAACCCCCCCAGCGCTGTATACAGTAATATAACCCCCAGCGCTGTATACAGTAATATAACCCCCAGCGCTGTATATATAGTAATATAACCCCCCAGCGCTGTATACAGTAATATAACCCCCAGCACTGTATACAGTAATATAACCCCCCCAGCACTGTATACAGTAATATAACCCCCAGCGCTGTATATAGTAATATAACCCCCAGCGCTGTATACAGTAATATAACCCCCCCCGCGCTGTATACAGTAATATACTCCCCCAGCGCTGTATACAGTAATATACTCCCCCAGCGCTGTATACAGTAATATAACCCCCCAGCACTGTATACAGTAATATCCCCCCTGAACCAATGGGGAAGGAGATGTGACTGTTGGCCTATGCAGGAACACTTTGTGTTGCACTCATTCATTGGTCATGTTTACAACTTTGTATCAAGCAGGTGTATAAGCAGAGGCGGCTCTTTCTGGACCTTTCCCTCCTCCCGCCCGGAATGGATCGCTATTATTGTTATTGGCCGATACAACCGGTGTGAAGCTCTTGGTGAATTTGTCTGGTAGGTTGGGGCTCAGATAACAGCAAAAAAAAAAAATGGCTACGCAGTTATGGGAGCCCAATAATGGCAGACGGGGCATTAGAAATGTTCACCCCCAATAACATGTAGGGCCCAGGCTGAAGCCCAAGCAACCCTGCATGTAAAAGGAATACAAGAGATCTCCATAATTACCGGTTATTGTTTTCTGTGTTGTTTTTATAATTTTCCTGTTTCTGTGCCCTTTTCTGTCTATCTGTGCGTGGCGGCCTAGAATGCCCTTACTGGGAGTTGCAATCTTCCACTGATTGTTTTTATTTGGTAAAATTTATGTCATGCCGGTCACTACTTAAGTCTGTTATATTTTACTTTCTATCTTTCTGCGCCACTAACCCCTTATCTCCTATATCTGCCCTCTTACTGCCCCCGTCCACTTTAACACTATTTAACACTCTCTATTACAGCCCTCACTGCCTGCAATACCCACCTTCATCTTCCCCATAACAACTGAATTTTTTGCCCCCTCTCCCACCTGCCCCTGTGGTGTCCTAATATATACCTGATCTATGTAAACGCGCCAGTAGAGGGCACCAGACTGTGGATCCCTTTATTACCCATCACTCCCCATTAAACCATTCCAGATCCTATCCCTCCCCATCTCTCTGCCATCACAGCTACCCCAGCACCTCTACACTAAACCTTTATATGTGAAACCTGCCTACACTTGCTCTACTACTCCTGTCCCCCACATATTCCTCCCTATTCCTATCACTCTCAACCAGCAAACTCAATCAACATGCGCAACCTAACCAATCTTATTCCTATCATCTCCAACCATAAACTCCCTCCCGTCTTTAACTGTGCCCTATGGAGCGCCCGCTCGGTGTGCAACAAACTCTCCTGTATACATGACCTTTTGCTATCCCATGCTTTTAACCTCTTAGCACTAACTGAAACCTGGATCCCCTCCCATGACACTACCGCCTCCGCCGCGCTCCCCTTCGGAGGACTACACTTCAGCCGCACTCCTAGGCCTGATGGCAGAAAGGGTGGTGGTGGAGGCCTCCTTCTCTCACCTCACTGCACCTTCCAGAATATACCAAGCCCTCCCTCCCTCTCATTCTGTTCCTTTGAGGTTTACACAATCCGTCTTTTCTCTCCACTCTCTCTCCAAATTGCTGTCATATATCGCCCTCCAGGTCCTACCTCGCAGTTCTTTGACCACCTTTCTGCCTGGCTCCCTTTCTTCCTCTCTCCTAATACTCTGCTAGCTCCAAACGCCTCTCCCTGACATCCTCTTAGCTGCTAGAACCTCCTTGTCATTGATGCAGCTACCACACTACCTCTCACCCCATCACTGTTCCCCCCACACTACCTCTCACCCCATCACTGTTCCCCCCACACTACCTCTCACCCATCACTGATACCCCCACACTACCTCTCACCCATCACTGATACCCCCACACTACCTCTCACCCATCACTGATACCCCCACACTACCTCTCACCCGTCACTGATACCCCCCACACTACCTCTCACCCGTCACTGATACCCCCCACACTACCTGTCACCCATCACTGATACCCCCACACTACCTCTCACCCGTCACTGATACCCCCCACACTACCTCTCACCCGTCACTGATACCCCCCACACTACCTCTCACCCGTCACTGATACCCCCCACACTACCTGTCACCCATCACTGATACCCCCACACTACCTCTCACCCGTCACTGATACCCCCCACACTACCTCTCACCCGTCACTGATACCCCCCGCCCCACCTCTCACCCTTTCTCTGTGCATTATGTTTGTCACCCCATTCCCTCAAGATTGTAAGCTTGCGAGCCGAGTCTCTCCACCTAATGTATCGGTTTGTTTTAGTCTGTCGATTCTCAACTTGTCAGACCCCTTGAATTTATGGATTGTAGTAAGTGCTGCGTAAACTGTTGGCGCCATATAAATAAAAGATAATAATAATAATAATAATAATGCTCCGTGTCCCCATAAACCATATGACACAAACCCAACACCCCTGGGAACCAAATAATAATAAAAAACTACTCCCAGCCCAGCAGCCACAGCTTTATTGAGACCACTCTGGGGGATGGACCCCATAAAGCTGTACTCGCCATACCCAGTGATGGATCATCCGACATACCCACTAATGATGTCACTTGGTGACATCACTGTGGATGTGCCTCAAAATAACCCACCCCGTTGCGCAAACTTATCACATTAACCTTGTTTTTTCCCCAGCGGCTGTGGCGGCCGCGGCCTCTAGACATCCAACGCCAGGACTTACCTCTTTACCAGACAGTTCGTGCAGCATATTATCCCAAAGAGAGCGATTAGAACCGCGACCGCACTCCTCAAGACGTATAGGAATTCAACCTTTTGCAAAAATGACCTTTTGGGTTTTTCTATATAAATTGTAAAAAAAAAAAAAAATTTTACAAAAGCTTAGAAAAACCAAAAGTCGTAGGCAGTTTTAATAAATTAAATTTAAAAAAAAAAAAGATATTTCTAATAGGGCAAGGAGTTGATAAGATGATAGTTGTGCCACAGGCTGCCCCCTATCTCCAGATAAAATATTTAAGATAAAATATTATTTTAAACAAAATATCTCCAAAATAATTTCTGTGACCAGACAAAAAACCCACAAGTTATAGACGGTTTTAATAAATAAGCTAAAAGCTGTGACTATTCCCCGTTAACGATGGTAACTCTGTATCGAGGCTCAAATGGAACGAGTTGACCTTTAAACTCTGCGGTAATATCTGTTTCCGGTACCTGATACACGCAGAACCCACGTTATTTCGCGTACTCCGTGTCTCCCCGTTACGCCACACGTGTAATTTCCAGAGTCGGTGGGATCGGCGTTTCTTATCTCCAGAAAGCTTGGAAATCCTGACCTCAGAAGGGAAATTCTGGAATCGCTGAAATTGTGATAAGATGATGAGCAATTTGCCATCGTGAAAAGCAGCAGATGGGAGTTGTTCTGCTTTCTCCAGTTTATTTGAGATATCTCGTTCCGTCTGAATCCTTCGTAGCAGTCGGTCTCGGTGTCGTCGTCCGCCACGCAGGTCATGTTCACCGCGTCACCGGCAGGATGGGACTCAAAGTAGACGGCTGAGCCTGAAACCACATCTAAAGAAACAGATTTAAGCTACGGTGGGAAAGAGGCAAAGATATAGGAGGGCGTCCTGCTGAGCCCCGTGCAAGGAACGGAGAGCTGGAAGAGGGGTAGAGCCCCGGTGACCGGTCAGGAAATTTCGGGGAGCGGGTTAATCCCTACCTGTAACCAGCAGGACGATCAGAATCATTCCAGGTATCACCGGGCGACGGGGTCCGACAGCTCGATGCTTCATGTTCGCGACGGAGCGAGAAAACATTTAGCAAATACTCTGTGGGCGCGGAAGGCAGGAAGCAGGGTTTGTCTTTTTTTTTTTTTTTAAATGTTTTTACAGAATATTTAGCCAGGACCCATTAGAATATTCCAGAGAGACGCGTTATCTTCTGTTACAGAGATTATATTATGATTCGATGATTGTTCTTTGATTACTTTCTCTTTTTTTAATGCTGATTTCATTCGTTTTGGACATAAACAAGATATGATTGCAGTCAATATAATTAAGATCAGAGATACAACAGAAAGGTGAACAGATACTCAAAAAAAA